>JAHNEJ010002992.1:0-277096 GCA_022559845.1 Amorphophallus konjac | reverse complement strand
TACCCGAGAGCCTCCCCGACATATCTAACGCCCTCATGGCCGCCAACCTGCTCACTCTGCCAAAAGAAAGGACAACTTGGCCTCCTAACGTGGATACCTCTCGGTACTGTGTCTTCCACCGGCAGCCCGGTCACAATATAGATCATTGCTTTCATTTCAAGGATTATATATATGATTTGAATGATCAGGGCGGTATTGACTGTGATGAGATGAGGAAATTTGTTACTACAATGAAAGCGCGAAGACCTCCTCGGCAGTAACAGGCTCAGCAGCCCCTCCAACCACAAGTTCAACAACCTCCCCCGGTGCAGTCAGCTCCCACGCCACAACCAAACATGGGGATTGTCAACAACCCGCTACCGGAGCACCCAACAGCTAATCAACAAGTAAACCATGTCACCTCCTTCCATGAAGTGGGGAGAGGGCAAGGGTGGCACAAAGAAAATGCCTCTGTCGGGGCCATAAACCAAACTTCAAACCAACCATCACGTTTGTTAAGAACAACCCCACAATCCACACCTTTTTCTCAACCCTCCCATCCCCTCTTGCGCACTACCGACTCAGTTCCTACAAGCGCTACCAATCCCTTGCCGGCTAGGCCTCTCCTGATGTGAAACGAATTAACGTCGGGCATAAAACTGACTCTTCTTTCATATTTCTCCAAATTCTTTTATCAGCCCGGTTCTGGAATCTGTGACCAGCAGCTGTTGAAGTGGCTGTGGATCGCACTCTGGAATTTTTCCGGAGGCGCGGTTGGTGCCGTTGGCTTCGTAACAGGGTAGGGATACAGCACAATTTTTCTGAATTTTGGTTCCGCCCGAACCTGGTCGCCACGGACGACTGAGCGGGGACCCCGTTCTGGTTCTGTGCAGGGGCAGCTTCTGAACAGCGGCTTGACAGGGACACCACGAGCAACCCCGAACTCCGTTTGGTGCGCGGCAGGTGGCGTTGGAATCGTGGGGACGACTACTTTCCAGCGGCACTAGTCTCGCCTCAGTCGGATGTCGGTGTGGACGTGCAGGTCCCGTTGAGTGGGGACTGGTCGGAGGAGACAGACAGGAGGCAGAATGGGGTCGTCGGGGTATAAAATTTGTAACTCTGGCCACCGACCTCTGATTGCGGTTCCGTCTTCTGATCCCGGTAGCTGACTTGAGGATGGAGAACTTTGATGAAGATCCTGGAGCCTGAATCCTTCAAGAAGAGGTCGTGGTTGCTGCCCCAAACCGCTTCAGGTCGCTGTCAGGCCTTCTCTGCGCAGTCGGGGAAGAAAGTCCCTTGTGGGCGGCCACGAACTCGGATCGACACGATTCCAACTCGCTTGCGAAGAGGACTTGTGGACGATCAACTTTGCTGAAGACCTTGGATGCAGAATCCACCTGGAACGAGCTGGAAGTTACTCTGCAAATTGGGCCAGAAGCTGCCTGCGGGTTTGGGATGGGCTTGTGGAGTGGGGGCTAAGTTTAGTGGTGGTGTTTGTGGGTGTAAGCTATGGGGATAGTGGGTGGACGTGGTTGGGGTTGCAGGGGGTTGTCTTGAGGCTGTGGAAAGGGGTGCAGTGCGTGTATGACGGGAACGGAGGTAGCGTGGGCGTATGAGGTAATAGCGTGGCCGGGAGGAAGAAGCTTAGAGGGCGAGGCAAGGGAGGTAGACTGCCGCAGCAGTGAAAGATTGGGTTAGAAGACAGGAGGAACTGGGGAACGGGAAGTTCGGCCAAGCTGTGAGGGTGAGCGGAAGATGCTGGTGGCTGGAGGAGAAGGGAGGAATGAAGGGCATCAACACCCGTGGCAAGGAGGGAAGAACTGGGCATCTCACCCGTGGAGAGGAAGGAAGAACAGGCACTCACGGCCATGGGAATTAAAAGAGGGGGGGGGAAGAAGATAATGGAGGGGAAGGCCCCTCCTACGTGGGCTTCACATGGGGGTTCCAAAAATAAGATTTCATTCACTGTTTTTTTTCAAATGAAAGATACATGACTCTTTTATAGACTCTCAAAGAAGACCAAAAGACACTATCCTAAACACTTAATGTCTACTTATTATAGTTCTCTTGGGGAGACCAAAAGACACTATCCTAAACACTTAATGTCTACTCATTATAGTTCTCTTGGGGAGACCAAAAGACACTATCCTAAACACTTAATGTCTACTCATTATAGTTCTCTTGGGGAGACTAAAAGACACTCTATTGGAAGACTTAAAGACAAAAATATGAAAGGACTATTACATAATTGCTACGGACATAACCCATAAGGCCCATAAAGAGGCCCATTTATCATGAGACAAATAGATTGGCCATTTGATTGTGTTGATGAAGTTGATTGCCGATCCCCGTCAAATTTTTAAATTTTGAATCTTGAACCGAGGATTCCATCATACTCCTCCGCTTGGAGGAGGTTCGACCTCGAACCTCAAAGCTCAGGATCTCGGTCCGATGGGACGGCCCGATTCCCTAAGCTCTGATACCACTTGATGTGAAACGAATTAACGTCGGGCATAAAACTGACTCTTCTTTCATATTTCTCCAAATTCTTTTATCAGCCCGGTTCTGGAATCTGTGACCAGCAGCTGTTGAAGTGGCTGTGGATCGCACTCTGGAATTTTGCCGGAGGCGCGGTTGGTGCCGTTGGCTTCGTAACAGGGTAGGGATACAGCACAATTTTTCTGAATTTTGGTTCCGCCCGAACCTGGTCGCCACGGACGACTGAGCGGGGACCCCGTTCTGGTTCTGTGCAGGGGCAGCTTCTGAACAGCGGCTTGACAGGGACACCACGAGCAACCCCGAACTCCGTTTGGTGCGCGGCAGGTGGCGTTGGAATCGTGGGGACGACTACTTTCCAGCGGCACTAGTCTCGCCTCAGTCGGATGTCGGTGTGGACGTGCAGGTCCCGTTGAGTGGGGACTGGTCGGAGGAGACAGACAGGAGGCAGAATGGGGTCGTCGGGGTATAAAATTTGTAACTCTGGCCACCGACCTCTGATTGCGGTTCCGTCTTCTGATCCCGGTAGCTGACTTGAGGATGGAGAACTTTGATGAAGATCCTGGAGCCTGAATCCTTCAAGAAGAGGTCGTGGTTGCTGCCCCAAACCGCTTCAGGTCGCTGTCAGGCCTTCTCTGCGCAGTCGGGGAAGAAAGTCCCTTGTGGGCGGCCACGAACTCGGATCGACACGATTCCAACTCGCTTGCGAAGAGGACTTGTGGACGATCAACTTTGCTGAAGACCTTGGATGCAGAATCCACCTGGAACGAGCTGGAAGTTACTCTGCAAATTGGGCCAGAAGCTGCCTGCGGGTTTGGGATGGGCTTGTGGAGTGGGGGCTAAGTTTAGTGGTGGTGTTTGTGGGTGTAAGCTATGGGGATAGTGGGTGGACGTGGTTGGGGTTGCAGGGGGTTGTCTTGAGGCTGTGGAAAGGGGTGCAGTGCGTGTATGACGGGAACGGAGGTAGCGTGGGCGTATGAGGTAATAGCGTGGCCGGGAGGAAGAAGCTTAGAGGGCGAGGCAAGGGAGGTAGACTGCCGCAGCAGTGAAAGATTGGGTTAGAAGACAGGAGGAACTGGGGAACGGGAAGTTCGGCCAAGCTGTGAGGGTGAGCGGAAGATGCTGGTGGCTGGAGGAGAAGGGAGGAATGAAGGGCATCAACACCCGTGGCAAGGAGGGAAGAACTGGGCATCTCACCCGTGGAGAGGGAAGGAAGAACAGGCACTCACGGCCATGGGAATTAAAAGAGGGGGGGGGGAAGAAGATAATGGAGGGGAAGGCCCCTCCTACGTGGGCTTCACATGGGGGTTCCAAAAATAAGATTTCATTCACTGTTTTTTTTCAAATGAAAGATACATGACTCTTTTATAGACTCTCAAAGAAGACCAAAAGACACTATCCTAAACACTTAATGTCTACTTATTATAGTTCTCTTGGGGAGACCAAAAGACACTATCCTAAACACTTAATGTCTACTCATTATAGTTCTCTTGGGGAGACCAAAAGACACTATCCTAAACACTTAATGTCTACTCATTATAGTTCTCTTGGGGAGACTAAAAGACACTCTATTGGAAGACTTAAAGACAAAAATATGAAAGGACTATTACATAATTGCTACGGACATAACCCATAAGGCCCATAAAGAGGCCCATTTATCATGAGACAAATAGATTGGCCATTTGATTGTGTTGATGAAGTTGATTGCCGATCCCCGTCAAATTTTTAAATTTTGAATCTTGAACCGAGGATTCCATCATCTCCTTATTCGCCTACCACTTCCTCCCACACTGCAACAAGCCCCTTCTCCTTCCACCAATCCTTTACCGCCTAGGCCACTCCTCATTCACACCACATCGACACCCATTCCTCAACCCGCTACCATTAACTCTACCCCGGCAAGGACTCCATCACTCCAACCCGCACTAACCGCAGATCCTTCACCTCCACCTAGGCCCCTCTTTGTCTGGCCTACACCGCTTCCAACCACCCGGGCGTCACCTACTCCTTCTAATCCTGCTCCCCTACCTACCCTCTTAACACCCACTAACCCCCAGCCAACAAGGCCTCTCACTTGAATCCCCTATTCGGTCGCTTCACCTCCACCATCTATTAACCCAGACACCCCTTCCACATCTACCAACCCTCTGCCTTCGCGAAACCCGACAGAGGTACGATCCTTGCAAACTATGGTGCTCCGTAGTGGACAGATATTCCATCATGTGTTTCCACAACAGGAGCAAGAGCCCGCGCAGGGGAATGAGGAACAAGAGCAAGAACAAGAATCTATACCGGGCACCTAAAATGATTTGTTAAAGCATCTGGACAAGACCCCGGCCAGGATTTCTATTTGGAGTTGATTAAGAGATCCACCATTCACCAACAGGTTTCAAAGGAATATTTGCAGAAGGTGATGGTCAATGAAGATATTCCCGCTGAATAGATTACTTCAGTCTTAACCCTGGTAGGTGACCAACCGGCTATTATTTTTCATGAGCATGAATTAGCTCCAAAGCAGGCTAGGAAATATGCCTTGTGCATTCTGTTGATATTAATAAAGTGGACGTCAGTCAGTGTTTGGTAGATACTGGAGCATCTATCAATGTGCTGCCTCCCAGCACTTTAAAAATGTGTGGCATTCCGAACAGTCAGATTCGGCCGTCGACCATTACAGTCACAGCTTATGATAATACAAAGAAGCCGCCTCTGGGCATGATTACTTTAAAAGTAGGGCTAGGTTCCGTGTCGATTACAGCGGATTTTCACATTTTAGACATGGATCCAAATTTTAATGGCATTTCGGGCCGTCCATATATCCAAGAACTTGATGTCGTACCCTCTACAAATGATCAATGTATAAAGTTCCCACATAAGGGGCGCATCATCAAAGTCACTAGTATGCCTATTCTGGCGTCAGGTGATATACACTCCGCAACCTAAGTACCCTCCGGCTAACATGCCTTTGTTATCAGTGTTGGATTTTGCCGATCCTCGGCACGACCTGTTAAGGCCACCAGTTTCATCTCATGTTTCAGCACCGACATCACCCCTACCCTCCACGGGGAAGAAAAAGAAGAATATGATGAATACCCCAGGTTGGAACATAATGATGAGAATGGGGTACAGAATCGGCAAGGGCTTGGGTGTCAACCTTCAGGGCAGAGTAAAGCCTATTAAGAATTGCAAGTTAATTTTCCGAGGCGGCCTAGGATACAAGGGGCCGAGCAATGAAAGATTTGATAAAGATGATGAAGAGCCATGGGCTACTATGACTTCTACTTTAAAAACAGACAGGCGACCACTCACATGGTCTCTATACACTCACTTTGTGAAGGGGCCCATTCAACAAGATGACGAGCAAACTATTGTGGTTACTTCATTACTAGATCACCAAGATGTGCATTCACGCCAGTTTGCTCGCCATTTAGCGCCTCTGGTCACCTATAAGGCTCTGGAACTATTGAGACCTCTTTAAAAAAGGAAGATGGATGATCCGGAGTGTGACTGGTATCGGTGGTTTGATATGAATGATATTAGTGTTGCTCTAAGCCGACTGTTTATGCCTACTGATCCGGAGTGGCCACCACTGATTCACGAGTTGATAGAAAAGCCAGCTATAATCACCGACAAGAGGCAGTTGTTCAGTAATTACACCGATACAGGAGAGCCAGATGTGCCGTTTGAGGATGGTTTCACTATAGACAGGCTGTGGGCTGGACTCTTTTCCTTCAATTCTGTCCATCCATTAATGGTTACCCGTTTGTTTGATGAACTGTTTACCTCCAACATTCCCAGACCACCCGCGTTCTTAATTTCTTTCTCCTCCGATTTGCTTCAAAATCGGACAATTCCTCCTTTGCTCCTCCAGCAATTTTCTCAGCTTTCTATCATGCTCCCGCGCGGGCATTCCCTTATTCAATCCTTTTTCAATCTTGCACCATCTTCTACTCCTTCTCCCCACTGCTTCATTATTGAAAAAGAAAAAAAATGCCAAAATTCTAACTTTTCAATCCTCCTTCTCTGTTGAGGAGACCTACTATTTTGCTCATGAGCGTGCCCCGATCCAAGGGCCGCTCATTCAAAGTCCATTAACGGGCTTCCTTCTCTCCTTTGACGAGGGGGATTCCTTTGTACCTTCTCCTGTATCCACTTATTCTTCCTCCTCTTCTTTAGATTCTAATGATCAGACTAGTTCATCTTCCTCTTCTAGTATTAAGAGTCTTGGGGTAGTTCCCATTAGGAAAGCCAAGGGTAAGCAGATTCCTCGTAGGTTCTTGTTAGACTTAGCTAGGAGGTGACATACATGTTTGGCCCTTCCCGAGTTTTTGGAGGATCCGATTTTTCTGCCAGATTTGCAATGTGAGGATGCGTGCTCCTTAGATGAAGGGTTGGGTGTTTATGAAATTATAAATGATGATGACCCTATCGAAGAGGGGGATGAAGAATATGAGGACGAGGCTGACGCTTTTTCTAGTGGCATGAGAAGGTTTGATGAACCGTCAGCCTCAGTAGAAGAGCCTACCAAAGAAATCAATTTGGGTACCGAAGAAAACCCTAGGATTGTCCTCATAAGCAAAAAATTTCCGCCCTCTGAAGAAGGGGTGCTCATTCAGGTTCTTCAAGAGTATAAAGACGTATTCGCATGGAGTTATGAAGATATGCCGGGTCTAGATCCTGCGCTTGTCGAACATTGTTTAACACTTAAGCCAGGGTCCGTCCTGGTCAAGTAGCGGTTAAGACGTTTCCACCCTCATATGGCATTAAAGATGACAGAAGAGGTCGATAAGCTCCATAAGACTAGATTTATTCGAGTTGTCCTCTATCCCAATTGGGTGGCTAACATCGTCCCGGTGATGAAGACGGACGGAAGAGTCAGAATATGCATAGACTTCCGGGACCTTAACCGTGCGTGTCCTAAATATGATTTCTCCCTCCCTCACGTAGATGTTTTAATTGATAATACGGCAGGGTATGAGACCCTTTCTTTTATGGATGGCTTTTCAGGATATAATCAAATTCGCCTGGCTAAGGAGGATCAAGAGAAGACCTCGTTCACTACACCTTGGGACACTTATTGTTATGTGGTCATGCCATTCGGGCTTAAAAACGCCGGAGCCACCTATCAAAGGGTCATGATGGCTATTTTTCATGATATGATCCACATTTATATAGATGTGTATGTTGATGACCTGGTAGTGAAGTCAAGAACAATGATTGAGCATCCTGGGGTTCTAACCAAAGTGTTGCAAAGAGACAGGGAATATCAGTTAAAAATGAACCCTAAGAAGTGTGTGTTTGGTGTGTCGTCCGGTAAGTTGTTGGGGTTCATTGTCAGCAAAAGGGGTATCGAGATTGATCCCAATAAGGTGCATGATATAAGAGATATGCCTCCTCCCAAGAATTTGAAGGAAGTTTAAGGATTAATCGAGAGGCTACAGTTTATTCACCAATTCGTCTCCCAGCACTCACAAAGGTGTAGGCCGTTCTACGAACTTACTAAGCCGAGAGTCCAATTTCATTGGGATGACAAGTGTCAGGCGGCTTTGATGGACTAAAGGACTATCTATCAAATCCTCCTGTCTTAAGGCCACCAATTCCAGGCAAACTGCTTGTTCTTTATGTTTCTATCCTGGATGACTCGGTAGGTGTTGTCCTAATGCAAGTTGATGAAGAAGGTAAGGAGAGGGTAGCCTACAACTTGTCCAAGCTTCTCAATCCCTGTGAGCAGAAGTATACAGCTATAGAGAAGACATATGCAGCTTTAGTCTGGGTAGTTCAGAAATTAAAACATTATTTCTTAGCTCACGAGGTTCATCTCATTACTCGCATGAATCCCATTAAATTCCTTCTTGAAAAATATGTCCTCACTGACCGATTAGCACGATGGCAGAGCTTCCTTTCTCAGTTCGACATCATCTACATTCAGTAAAAGACGATTAAAGGCTATGCCTTCGCAGAACATCTCGCTCATCACCCTCTTCCACGGTTTGACCCTGTCCGCTCAGAGCTTCTAGATGAGGAACTGATGTCCATTAATCAACCCTCAGATCTGATGTGGACGTTACATTTCGATGGGACTCTGAATTCTCATGGTAGGGAGATCGGCATAGTCCTCTTAACACCCGAGGGCATCACCATTCCATTCGCATCTCAGGTCGCCTTCCCTGTTACAAACAATATAGCTAAGTACGAAGCTCTTCTGGTCGGACTTGAGGCTGCTCATCGATTTGGTGTTACCCAGTTAAAGATCGTTGGTTAGGCCTGTCAACGGATTCAGATATTATCCGGATCCGCTTCGAATTTGAATATGTATTAACGGATAATATTCGAATTCGTATTCATTTTTTTGGATACGGATAATATCCGAATTCGAATTGGAGCGGATACGGATATTATAATATTCACTTCGAAAAATATCAGTTCGTAATATTATATATAATACATATTTTTAAATAATATATTATAAAATAAATAATATTGTAGAGAAATTTAGACATTGTATAGTTATATTTTAATTTAGAGTTTATTTTATATATTTTTAACATTTTATAGTTATATTTTATATACTTTTAATATTTTATAATTGTATTTATATACTTTTGAATTTGAATCGGATAATTCGAATTTTAAAATGGAGCGAATACGGATAGTCATATATTCGCTTCGTATCCGAATTCAAATCGGAGCGGATCAAAATCGGATAATTCAAATTTTAAAACGGAGCGGATACAGATAGTCATATATTCGCTTTGTATCCGCTCCGTTGACAGGCCTATCGTTGGTGATAGTCAGCTTATTCTTCGTCAAGTGCTCACCAAATGGCGTACACTCGATTCTAAACTCAAACCCTACCAGGAACTTGCATCTGCTTATGCCAAGCTCTTTACTAAACTGATCTTTGTCCATGTTCCTCGCAATCATGACATCTTAGCTTACGCCCTTGCTTCACTCGCATCCTCCTTGGTTTTTCTCCCCGAGCGGGACTTCCATTCCATTATAGTTCAGAAGCGTCTCACTCCTGCTATTAAGGATCCATCATTTCTTAGCATTAAGGAAGAGGTGCTCAGGAAGGTTAAGGACGGTGAAATCATTGAAAATAAGGAAGTCATGCTATTAGATCTAGAAGAAGAATTGGATGACGAGGAAAAGCTGTAGTATTACGAGATTTCTAAATATTGTCAAGATCAGTCTTATCCTGAAGAGGCCATGGCGGAAGAGAAGAAAGCAATAAGGAGAGTCGCCCAAAGCAATAAGGAGAGGTCTCACTGGTGTTTTACTCAGGTGCCTGGACGATGATGAATCATGGAAGGTCGTGGAAGAGGCACATTCGGGAGTTTGTAGTGGTCATGTCAATAGCCAAATGTTAGCTAAGAAGATTCTTAGGTTAGGCTTCTATTGGCCCACTCTGGAAGAGGATTACTCCATCTATGTTCGAAGGTGTGTCAAGTGCCAACTGCACGCCGACAAAATTCATTCTCCTTCCTCTTCACTCCATCTTATGTCCTCCCCATGGCCTTTCTCCATGTGGGCTTTCGATATTATTGGACATCTTGGTGATTCAACCCTCCTCACAAAATCAAAATCATTTATACTCACAGCTGTAGACACGCCATTCTTGACGTCTCCTGAAAAAGTCTCATATTACTATACGACGCCCCGCGACGGCTTACGCATTTTGAATCACTCGAGTGTTTCCTTTTCTTGGGTCTTCTTCTGCCTTTTTCGACATTCGGAATCGTCTCGTCACGGCATTCGGACGGCGTCAACACCAGTCAGACGCATCAAGAGGTTCCGGAACCAAGAAGGTGTCTACCGGGCGGCCGCCGATTGAGGACCCGGGTGGGTCTTAATGGGGGCGTCCAGTCCCCTGGACGCCCCCATTCTTTTCTTTTATTTTATTCTTTTCTCAGGGCCCAAAACTAAATTAAAAATAATAAATTAATGGAGGCGTCCAGGCCCCTGGACGCCTCCATAAAAACAAATATAAAATGCCAGTTGGCATAAAAGACAAAACCAAATAAAAAATAATAAATTAATGGAGGCGTCCAGGCCCCTGGACGCCTCCATAAAAATAAATATAAAAAATTAAAATGCCAGCCTTGGCATAAAACACAAAAGAAAAATAAAAAATAATATATATTTTGGAGGCGTCCAGGACGCTGGACGCCTCCATCAACTCTCTCACGGGCGCCGCTCACCGAACGACGGTTTGTCGTGTGTGAAAAAATCCAAATTATAGAGACGTCCAGTCAGCTGGACGCGCCCATTTCTGAATCACGAGGCACCGCTCACAAAACCACGCGTTGTGCCAAACCGCGTGCGGCCGTCGTCGATTTTCAGTGGACCTGTTTGAGGCGTCCGGAGCCCTGGACGCCTCCACAAAAGTATTCCAAAAAAATATATAAAAATAGAATAAAATATTAATTCGGCCCTGATGGAGGTGTCCAGGGTCCTGGACGCCTCCACCCTCCGGAGCCCTATAAATAGAGGCCCACCCCCTCAGTTCTGGAGGAGCTTCGAAGTGATCCGATAGGCTGCCGGAGCCCAGAGGCTACGGAGTCATTTTCTAACCCGTGGGTTCTTTTGTAGGTGGAGGTTCTGCCGGCTTCTCGGGTGCTCACGCTCGCGAGAGGAAGGTCGTCTTCATCCACCGCGCTTCCACGTCATCCCCACGCTGCCGGAGCTCCGCCGGATTTCACCATCGGCACATCCAATAAGCCAATTCTTTCCTTTTCTTCGTAGTTCTTTTGCATTCATCATTTTGCATCCCCTATCCCCCTTCATAAGGGCGCCTTTTCTTATACACTTCTTACATCCATCATCTCATTTTACTCCTACTCGAGTCCGAGAGGGGTTTAAAAGATAACACTAACCAGGTGTGTGTCTTGCCATCATTTCGTTATTTTTTATCGCAAGGATTTGAATACTACACCTCCATCTTTCTAATCCACTTGTCATTTGTTTGTCGTTATTTTGCAAGGGTAGCCGAGGAAAGCCCTCTCCGTCGGCCGGCCGGAGGGAGAGGAAGAAGCAACCCGCCATCTCTCGCCCTTGAGGTAGGCGCGATCACTTTCTTATTTTGGGGTCTTTCGGCCCCTGGCGATCACATCTTGTTTTCGAGGCCGCGGCGAGTCACTTCCCCAATGGCCGTTTAAATTCCTGTTCTTATATTCTCTTTATACTATGTTATATTCTGCTCATATTCTCGAGGTCGCGGCGAGTCACTTCCCCAATGGCCGTTTAAATTCCTGTTCTTATATGCTATATTCTTATCTGTTTGTGTTCTCGAGGCCGCGGCGAGTCACTTCCCCAATGGCCGTTTAAATTCACGTTCTTATACGTTATATTCTTATCTGTTTATGTTCTCGAGGCCGCGGCGAGTCACTTCCCCAATGGCCGTTTAAATTCCCGCACTTTGTATTCTCTTTATATTCTATCATCTTATTATTTGCTCATATTCTCGAGGCCGCGGCGAGTCACTTCCCCAATGGCCGTTTCAATTCTTGTTATTTAATTTCTGCACCATTCCCGTCCCCCCGAGGCCGCGGCGAGTCACTTCCCGCTATGGCCGTTTAACCCCCATATTTTGCTATATCACACTTGTCCCGCTCGCCCCGCCGGAGTAATCTCCCGTGGTGGCCCCTTCTCTCCCTTCTCTTATTTCTGTGTTGCAGCAAACAAAACAAAAAAAGAAGGAGCCCGCGCGCTCCGCGTCTTCTCCGCTCTTCCCCGAACCGCGTGACGTCGCTCACAGATTGGCGATCACGGTGGGACCTCTACTGCTTCCTTTCGACTACCCTTGCAAGTTCGGCACCACCCGTGCCTCTCCACCTTCGCGCCCGCGCGCGCCCCCGTTGTGCTCACGGCAGCACTATCAGTTGTGATTGGTTGTTTGTTTATTATATGTCTGTTATTTCTGTTGTTTTCTTACTCTATATATCTGTCAGCATTCCATTGCATACATCCATTCCTCTTTTCTATCCTTTTTTCATTTTTTTGAGGATCACCCTTTCCCGGTGAAGGAAGGACTCTCCGTTTGGGAATTCCTCTCAACGGACTAGAATCTCCTACACTGGGACCTCCGTAAGTCCCCGACATCGAAGAATCTCCTCTTCGTTCACTGGGCTGGTTGTACCATTGAAGTTCCCCGGAGTTAGTCATTTCATTCGTGGTGAGACGAGAGACCCTAGCTGACACGGCGGTGAAACAAAAATAAACTAGGGTCCCCATTTTGTGTGAACTTCGGATCTCGCTAAAAAATACAAAAAATCATCAAAATCAAAACACAAAAAAAGGGCGTAAAGGCATCCACTTGTTTGATAATCTCTGCTACCTACTTGCTAGTGTATGTTTTTACGTTCTGGGAAAACTGTGAGCATGTCTCACGAGTCTTTTGAGGAGAACCACCCTAGCCGTGGTTTGTCAGCCGACCCGCGAGTCTATGCTATGGACTCGGGTCCTTCTCATGACCCCTCGCATGAGGTGCAGGTTATTGCCGGGGACACGTCCCCACCACAGGATATCTCTTCTTTACTGGGCGTCCTCGCCAACACGGAGCTTACCTCTGAACAGCTCCGGGCCTTCCAGGCCATTCTAAAGGGGAAATCTGTTTCCCCCACGCCCCAGGAATCAACTCCGGTCATCGCACCTCTCCAAGAGTCCGTGCAGGCCATTCCATCTCCCTCATTGGCGCAAGCCATCCAGTCTCCCTCGCTTCAAGGTCAAGCGAGCCAACAACCACCCTCATTCCAATTCCCGTCACAATCTCAAACTCCCGTTGTTCCCCACACACCGCTTCAGCCAGGGCCAACTGTCGGTGGTCCGACAGCTCCCTCTCATTCGGGGTTTCCCCCTCAAGTCTCCGGGAGACAGTTTCTCCCCCAGTGGCAAGTGCCACCTTCACCTCCAGAGGAGCTCGCCCAATCGCTCCTCAATAGGTTCAATCGCATGGACGAGCAGTTTCAAAATCTAAGAAGAATGGTGGACGTGAAAGCCACCCCGGAGGTTGCTTTGCCAATCCTTCCCGTCATTCATCTTCCTCCCTCCGAAATGCCCACGTACCGCAGATACAATGGTACCGGCAACCCCTTCATTCACCTCAAGGACTTCATGTATGAGTCCTCCTATTGGCAAAATGATCAAAGGTCCCTGGCATACCTCTTTCGGAGATCATTGGATGGTCCTGCGCTTGAGTGGTTCTATTCTCTGGAGCCCCGCGAGGCCGAGAATTTTGAAATAGTCCAGAGAAGGTTCTTGCAGAAATATAGGGATAGGGTCGGTCCCTCACTCTCCATTACCGACCTAGTGGCCGAAAAGATGAAACCCGACGAGGATTTTGTCCGATATGCTGATAGATGGAGGTCTCTGGCGGAAAGAATAAGGGATACCCTCTCCGAGCCCGAACAAGTGAAGATGATTGTGTCTAATGCAACCCCACAGTTCAGACATGTCCTGGCCATGAATAAACTTACTACAATGGAGGAACTCTATGAAAGGGCCCGGTACATCCAAACCCAGCTAAAAGACTCCCCCATCATGAACATGTTTGAGTCGCCGAAACCCAAAGTGGTCAGAAAGACAGGCGCTGGTGTCCCGGGCGGAGCCACAGAAGGGGTCGTGACAAATGAGCAAGTCAGTGCGGTCAACAATGCCAACTATGCAGTCAACCCAAGGCCTCCACAAATGCCCCGACTTCCCCTTCAACCGGGTCCTTTCCCTCTTCGTCCTCCACCCCAAAATAATCCACCCCAGGATAATATGCCTCCATTACGCCAACCCCAGCAACAACAACCACAACCTCAGCAACAACAACCACCGCTTCAGTACAACCAAGTTCCACCCCCGGGGAACTATGGTCCCCAACAGCAACAAAGGAGGCCGCTCGGTCCCAAGAGAGCCTACTATCCACCATTGCCGGAAACCTTAGCAGACATTTTTAATGCCCTCATGGCATCAAACCAACTCGCCCTACCCAGAGAAAGGCCCGCGTGGCCACCCAATGTTGATACCTCCAAATACTGCGTCTACCACAGGCAGCCGGGACACACAGTAGATTACTGCTTCCATTTCAAAGATTACATCCATGATATGAATGATGAACATCAAATAGATTGGGATGAGATGAGACGATACGTCGCGGCTCTCAAGGCTAGGAGACCCCCTCATAGGCCACAGCAGCAGTTACAACAGCAACAGCAACAGCAACCACAACAACAACAGCAGGCTCAGCAGGCCCCACAACAACAGCCCGACATGGGCATAATCCAGAATCCATTACCGGAGCACCAACAGCCCAATCATCAGGTTAACCCCATCTCCTCCTTCCCGGAAGTCGGGAGAGAGCAGGTGTGGCACCAGAAAGTACCTCATTCTTTCTACCTCCAACCCTATCGTCATGCAACCCCCTCACCTTGCCCGGGTAGCACCTCTCTCTCATCAACCCGCATCAGTATCACCATCACCATTTCCACTACCATTACGCCCTCTCATCCGCACCCCGACCTCCTATCAACCGACACTCTCCACTACGCCTTCACACCCTCTCATCTTCTCTCACTCCCCCACTTTACCATCCACCTCTACCACATTTACCCCTACGCCTTCTAAACCCCTTATCATCCGTCAACCATACATAACCCCGTCTTTCTCCACCGTATCACCACTAATGCCTTCAAAACCACTCATTAACCATCACCCACCTCAAAATCATTGCCCACTTCAAGCCCTACCCACTCTACTTCGTCTCCACCGCCACCTTCTAGACCCCTTATCCTTCATAATCCGCGCAATATCCCCTCTACCTCCACCATGCCGCCACCTAACAAACCCCTCATCAGAATCCCTGCTCCCGTCATCACCCCTGCTTCATCAACCATTCCTCCACTACTACCCCTCAAACCCCTGTTAAAACCCACTGCTACCCCCACAGAGGTACAAAAGCCGCAGGCAATGGTGCTCCGGAGTGGAAGGATTTTCCACAGGGTTTTCCCCCACAACAGTCAGAATCCCGAGCAATCTCAGCCAGAGAAGGATGATGCAGAACAACCAGAAAGAGCTATCCCTGGAACACAGTATGATCTATTGAAACACTTGGACAAGACACCTGCCCGGATCTCCATCCTGGAGCTACTTCAAAGATCCACATCCCACCAGGCGGCCTTGATGGAATATCTTCAAAAGGTCATGGTTAATGAAGACCTCCCCGTGGAGAAGATTTCGACCGTCCTGACCCCAACAGACACACAACCAGCCATCATGTTTCACAACTACGAGCTCGCTCCCAAGGAAGCTCGGAAATATGCATTGTGCATTTCAATAAAAATTAATGGGGTATCCATAAACCCGTGTCTTGTGGACACGGGTGCATCCATAAATGTGATCTCCATGAGCACTCTTCAGTTGTGTGGGGTCAACGAGGAACAAATAAGACCTTCCTCGATCACGGTCACGGCTTATGACAATAGCAAAAGGCCGCCGCAGGGGATGATTATTCTGAAGGCAGAACTAGGCCCCATGGCAATTCCCACGGAATTCCATGTCCTCGACATGGACCCCACATTTAAGGCTATACTGGGTCGCCCTTACATCGAAGCCATGGACGCTGTGCCTTCCACCAACCATCAGTGCCTGAAGTTTCCTTACAATGGGAGAATTATTAAAGTGGTCAGTACACCTGTCCTTCACACAGTGGATGCTATCAACACCTCTCTGCCTTCTGTTTGGCCGTCTCATCGGCCCATATTGTCACTGCTGGACGTACGTGATCCATCTCATGTTCCACTAGCACCAAAGGAGCCGGTCAGGGCAACCACAACATCATGTCTCCCTTTTCACTCCAAAGGTTGGGAGATTATGAGGAACATCGGCTATCAACAAGGAAAAGGTCTGGGCGCACAGTTACAGGGTATGCTCAAACCGCCAAAGGAAATTAGGCCGAACCGCAGGTTTGGCCTAGGCTTCAAAGGACCGTTCAAGGCGATTGGAAGCCCCTCACGTGGACTCTATCAAACCACTTCAACAGAGGGCCCGTTGTTCAGATGGGAGATCACCCACGAGAAGCATATGGGGGATCACATGCTGTATATTTGGCTGAAAAATGTCCGAGGATCACCAAAAGAGGCAAGATCAAAGATCCGGAATGCGAGTGGGACAAATGGTTCGACATACGGGACATTTCCGTTGCACTGGAAAGGATGTTCTCGTCTCCGCAGCTTGAAGGACCACCATTGATCTCCGAAATACCAGAGAATATTACCACTCTTGCCAAGGTTCCAAACTATCCTCGTCCTCGCCAGAAGGACCCTGTCATCAACGGATCTTCATCCGTCCTCAACATTGCCGTCGACGGCTCATTAGCCGCCATCCTCTCCATCCACTCGTCTCAGCCTTTGCTGATATCTTCTTCCTGGGCCAGACAATTGTCTGATGATCTTCCCAGGTCCCCTTCTTTGCTTACATACCTACGCGGGCTTTTCAACCCGCGCCAGGTCTTCAACCATGATCTGCTCTATGAGCCTCACAATCCTCTAGCCATAACCACTTTCCTCTCTCCTCCAATCTCTTTTCACTGCTTTGTCATTAAAAATGAAAACGAAAAAAAAACGTCAATTTTCAAACTCCCCAACAACACATCTTCGTTGAGGAAACCTCCTACATCTCCCACGGGTGCGTACCGCCTTGCGGACCACCCGTCCAAGGTCCGATGAGCGACCTTTTCTACCCCTCCTCTGAGGGGTCTTCTCCTGTACATTCTACACCATCCTCTTCGTCTTCCTCTTCTTCTGTAAATATTGTCAGTCAATCTAGGAATGATAGGCCAAGGGTAGTACCTAGGAAGAAATCCAAGGGTAGGCAGATCCCTCGTCGATTCCTTCTGGATTTGGCCGCCAGGTGTCAGGCCCTTCTTGCCATCCCCCAGTTGTTAGAAAATCCCATCCAGCTACCCGAAATAGAATGCGAGGGCGACTGTGCATCTGATGAAGGGCATGGAGTCTACGAGATCACGGATGAAGAATGCCCCACTGAAGATGAGGGTGAAGAATATGAGGATGCGGCGGGCGCATACGCTAGTGGAATGAGGAGATTCGACGAGCCGTCAACCGCCGTAGAAGAATCCACCAAAGAAGTCAACTTGGGAACTGAGGAAGACCCTAGGATCATCCTCATAAGTGACAACCTACCACCCTCTGAAGAAGAGGCATTAATTGAGGTTCTCAAGGAATATAAGGACACGTTTGCATGGAGCTACGAGGATATGCCGGGTCTGGATTCAACCTTGGTCGAACACCGTTTAACCCTAAAACCGGGGTCCATCTCGGTAAAACAAAGGTTAAGGCGTTTCCATCCTCAGATGGCTTTGAAAATGAAAGAAGAGGTCGATAAGCTCCACAAAGCCAGGTTCATTAGAGTCGTTCTTTATCCTCAATGGGTGGCGAACATTGTCCCGGTCATGAAGAAAGATGGGAAAGTCAGGATTTGCATCGACTTCCGGGACCTTAACCGCGCGTGTCCAAAGGATGATTTTCCCTTACCTCACATTGATGTGCTGATTGATAACACGGCAGGCTACGAAACCCTCTCTTTCATGGATGGATTTTCAGGATACAATCAAATTCGTTTGGCAGAAGAGGATCAGGAAAAGACGTCATTCACTACCCCTTGGGGAACATATTGTTACGTGTCATGCCGTTCGGATTAAAGAATGCTGGAGCTACTTACCAAAGAGCGATGATGGCCATATTTCATGACATGATGCACATATATCTGGAAGTGTATGTGGATGACTTATTGGTAAATCAAGGACCAGGATGGAACATCCAGAAGTTTTGGCTAAGGTCTTGCAGAGGTCAAGGGAGTTCCAACTGAAAATGAACCCGAAGAAGTGTGTGTTTGGTGTGTCGTCAGGTAAATTGCTGGGGTTCATTGTGAGCAAAAGAGGGATCGAGATAGATCCTGACAAAGCTAAGGCTATCAGGGATATGCCGCCTCCCAAGAATTTGAGGGAAGTCCGAGGTTTAATCGGGAGGTTGCAGTTTATTCGTCGGTTTGTGTCCCAACATTCACAAAGGTGTAGACCTCTCTACGAGTTGACCAAGCCAGGAGTAGAATTCCACTGGAATTCTAAATGTCAGAAAGCTTTTGAAGGGTTAAAGGAATATCTGGCTAGTCCACCCGTTCTCATTCCACCCAAACCGGAAAAACCTCTGATCCTTTACGTCTCAGTCTTGGATGACTCCGTAGGAGCCGTCCTCGCACAAGCTGATGAAGAAGGCAAGGAACGGGCAACCTATTACTTGTCCAAACTTCTCAATCCCTGTGAGCAGAAGTACACCGGCATGGAGAAAACCTGTGCTGCCCTCGTTTGGGTTGTGCAGAAATTGAAGCACTACTTCTTGGCTCACGAGGTCCACTTGATTGCTCGAATGAATCCTATCAAATTCCTTCTGGAGAAATCTGTCCTTACGGATAGATTAGCACGCTGGCAAAGTTTTCTCTCTCAGTTTGACATCGTCTACGTCCAGCAAAAGGCGATTAAAGGCTATGCCATAGCCGAGCATCTCGCTCACCATCCTCTTCCCAAGTTCGATCCCGTCCAATCAGAGTTTCCAGATGAGGAACTAATGTCCTTCAACCAATCAGATGAGCCAATGTGGACGCTATATTTTGATGGAGCTCTGAATTCTCAAGGGAGAGGAATCGGCATCGCCCTCCTGTCGCCTGAAGGCCTCACATTCCCATTGGCATACCAGCTCAAATTTCCAGTCACCAACAATATAGCTGAATATGAAGCCCTTCTAGCTGGCCTAGAACTCGCTCATTCTTTTCGTATCACTGAGTTGCGAGTCGTAGGTGATAGTCAACTCATCCTTCGCCAGGTGCTCACTAAGTATCGCACTCGCGATCCCAAACTCAAGCCATACCAAGAACTCACTGCTGCCTTTGCCAAACTATTCACCAAACTGATCTTTGTTCATGTCCCTCGTCATCAGAATATTCTCGCCGATGCCCTCGCCTCATTGGCATCATCCTTAAGGTTCCCTCTAGGAAGATGGTTTAAGTCCATTTCCATCTACAAACTTCACGCCCCTGCAATCGATGATGCTTCCTACGTAAATATCAAAGACAGGATAGCAAGGAAGATCCTGCAGGAAGATATCCTTGAGAAGAGGGAAATCATGTTGGCAGAGGCCGAAGAGAACTGGCTGATGAAGAGAAACCATGGTTCTATGAAATTGTCAAATACTGCCAAGATCAGTCTTATCCTGAAGGGGCCACCCAGAGGACAAGAAAGCCATAAGAAGGGTGGCTCAGAAATATACATTGGTTGGAGGTCTACTCTATAGGAGGAGCCTTACTGGTATTCTGTTAAGATGTCTTGGTGACGATGAGGTTTGGAAATGTGTAGAAGAGACGCACTCGGGTGTGTGCGGTGGCCACGTGAATAGTCAGATGCTCGCCAAAAAGATCATTCGGCAAGGTTTTTATTGGCCCACTATGGAAGAGGATTGTGCTGTCTATGTCCGTAGGTGTGTCAAGTGTCAACTTCACGCCGATAAAATCCATTCACCATCTTCCTCACTTCACCCAATATCCTCCCCGTGGCCTTTCTCCATGTGGGCATTCGACATCATTGGTCCCCTAGGTGATCCCAATTCCCTCACCAAGCAGAAATCTTTCATCCTTACTGCAACGGAATACTTCACCAAATGGGCCGAAGCTGAAGCTTACGCGGAAATCAAGGCGTCAACAGTCTGCAAGTTCATCATGAAGAACATCCTCGCCAGATTCAGCGTCCCAAGCACGATCGTCACCGACAATGGGCCACAGTTCATTTCTCAGGACCTACAGGACCTCTGCAAAAGGTACGCAATTGCATTGCATCATTCATCGCCTTATTACCCACAAGGTAACGGCCAAGCGGAGGCCACCAATAAAACATTGCTCAAAATCATCAAAAAAACCTGCGAGTCTAGTAAGTTTTCAGACTGGCCAGAAAAGCTTATCGAAGCTCTATGGGCCTATCGCACTTCAATCCGTACCCCCACCGGGCAGACTCCATTTGCCCTTACTTATGGTATGGAAGCGGTAGTCCCGTACGAGACTCTGATCCCTTCTCTCAGGGTACAATTGGATGAGGAATTTCCCCTCGACGATCGTCGTGATTCACTCCTCGCCCAGTTGGAACTCTTGGATGAGAAGCGCTGGCCGCTGCCGAACACGCGCGTGTGTATCAAAATAGACTCGCTCGCTTTTACCAAAAGAAAGTCGTTGAGAGAAAATTCAAAGTCGGTGAGATGGTCGTAAAAAGAATTTTTGTCAAACCTGGAGGTCCGCGTTCTAAGCTCCAACCCAATTGGGAAGGACCATTTGTAATTCAAGCCGTGTACCCTGGCAACGCCTACAAGCTAATCAACGCCGAAGGGACCGAGTTATCCCACCCTTGGAATGGGCTTTATCTTAAGAAATACTACCCTTAGCACAAAACAAACAAAAAATGATGAAAAGATAAAAACATCAAAAATAAAGAAATATTGAAAACCACTAAAAATATGGAAAATTCAAAATGCCGATGCCCGGCAGTCACCATATAGTTAAGTCCCTGCATTTAACCTTCATGTTAGGATAGGGCCCATTAAGGCTTGGTAGGCACCGGGTCTTGGTTTGCCAGAACCGTGGAGATCCCTGTCCGGCCACATCGGCCTATGCTCGCTCGAAGGAAGCCAACATGTGCTCACTTATGTATTTTATTCAAGAAAAAAGGTCGGTAGCATCACCTACGGTGGAGCGTCACCCAGAAGATCTCCGGAAGCTGTAATCTTTATTCTTTTCCCTTCGACCAAATGAGACAGTCGGCGCCCTTAAAACGCTGAGCATGAGAAACCGAAACTCAAACCCCAAAGGCAAGAGTAGGATCCATTTCCTCGAGCATCGATCAGAGCACGAGAAGAGGGCAGTGTCCCCGCAGGCATACGAAAAGGGAGCCCACAAACGTCAAACGACTTTATCTCCCTCACAAAAAGAAATACAAAATCAAAATCAAGAGAAAAGCCTGGTCGTGACCGTGCCTGTTGCGATAAACGGAACCCCTCAAAGCAAAAGTCTGAATCCACAAAAGGGGCCGTGGAATGTAAATGCTCGAGATTTGGTCCGAAGTTATCCAAAAGGAAAGAGTTAATGGGCCCTTATTCGCTCGCCGGGTTAATGGCTTTGCCGGTCCTCTCAGGAGGTTTATCCCTACGCTCTTCCTTCTTCCTCTAAAGATGAAGGTTCGATGGAGTTTCTGAAGGTGAAAACTGCCTAGGGTCTGCGACCTTATTTTAATATACACATTTGGTTGCCTACTTTGAAAAACAAAAGCTATCGCTGTGAAGGAGTCTTTGTGTTTCTGGCTGGTCAAGACCCCTGTTTACCACCTTGATGTCTTCTTGTTTAACCTCGGGCTTAGGCCAATGCAAGCGCGTCACCTATGGGTGCGACGGCGTCTGATTCCGGGTCAGCGTCGCGCGGTTGGTCGTTAGGGTTCCAGGGTGTTCCATCATATACCATCTAGAGTTGTGAGGAAACAGACCCGGGTCGGGCAAATCTTTTACCTCAAACACCTTTTGGGTGAATCCCTGTGGTCGGAAGCGACTGGGAGCCTAAGCATGGCATGACGGTATTGTCATCAGGGTAAGTCTTAGCCGGCGGGATCATCATTCGAGGGGTCTAGAGGCCCAAATCAACCTAGATGTGCACTTAGGATACCTGGGAGGTTAGTAAGAAACCCCTGTCTCACGTAGGTTAGGTGCCATTTGGGTGCTTGCCGGGCGTTAGCAATAAAAAAATTGAATGATAAAAGCAACAAAAAAATGGAAAAGAGAAAATGTACATATTTGCAAACAAAAAAAAATCTTTTTATGATAAAATAAAAAAATGCCAAATATAAAAAAGAAAATAAATCAATTTTGCATGATTACATTTGCGTGCAGCATCTCACTTTAATACCGCTTGCATTCGTGTGCTTGCCTGTCGCATTTATCATCACCACTTCTTTCCCTTGCCTTCGTTAAAATAAAGGCTTGGCCCCTTGACCAGTTATCAAGGACAGTCACAGTGACCATTTGCTTATTGAGCAAGGGGCCAAGTCAGAACAGAAATTCTGATTTGTTTGTTTCAGTGATATATGCAGGGATTCAGGCAACTGAAGCAAAGGTGAAAAACAAACAAACCGAACCTTGTATTTTATTCCAAAAACCAAAAAAATTACATCAAGTTCTACCCTCTCTCTCTGCATTACTCGTCCCACTGCTCTCCGGGCAAAACACTCTCAAAGGTGCTACCCAACTACGAAAAGCGGTACTCCTACCGCTCTGTACTCCTCTTCCTATTCCCGCATCCCGGCGTTGATCTATGGAAACAGCAGAGAAGCTACCAACACGAAAGCCACGCTCTCGTGCTCTTCGGTAGCGCTCCTCACCATCTCTCAGCCACTGTTCAGCAAGGCCAAGGCTGATTCGGAGTTCGAATAGTTGGGCCTCCATGGCCCTTCGTTCCTCCCTTTCAGTCAATCTGTTGGCTCTTTCTCTCTCCGCGTCTCTTTTTCTCTCTGCACGTTCTCTCTCACGGTCTTCCCTCTCCAACTGGAGAGTGATCCTCAGTTCCACGGCATCCCTAGAGGAGTCGTCATCAGGATGACGCCGCAGTTCCCTCTCCAGTTCTGCTATCCTAGCCTCCTTCTGCGCAGCTTGGGCAAGCGCTCCTTCCGTCTCCTTTTCCTACCAAATGTACCATCTCAGATACGCGATAAGGCGTAAACCAAGAGAACCCAACACTGAAACTTTTACCTGTATACAGAGCATCCCTTCTGCCTCTGCGGCACGCTGCGTGGCATGAGCAAGTTGCTCATGAAGCGAGTCAAGTTCTGAGGTAGGAATCCACAAGCTGGAAGAGGCACCACCCACTCCCATCGCTGGGGAAGCCGCGCCAATCTGGGCATGCTACGACCGCGTGAATTAGCAGCCAACATCTGGAATCTGGGGTTTTAATTAGGAAAGTACTGTACACCTACCAAGGCGCTCGTAGCTCCGCGGGCATCACCCGACTGTTGTTCCATCTCTGCCAAGCGAGTTCGTAAATTCGCTATCATGGCATCCCGGACATCCTGCAGCCTTACAAGTCAGCATTTTCACCAGAAAACCAAGAAAAGGAGAAAGAAAAGAAGAGAAAAGGGGAAACCTACCTCCACAAGTCCCCGGGGTTGGAACCGTTCTGCGTACTTTGTCCTATATAGACGCAAGTAGTCCTCGCTATCCCGCGCCTGTGATTCTACAATCGTGCCACCCCGTTGCCAGTCCTCGTACTGTTCGGGGAATCGCACGCGCCAGTCAATGCAGGTCGCCGGTCCCCGCGTCTTTCTCCCGACACGAGGTGGCGCCGCTGAATCCACCCATTCTTGAGCCAGTCCTAAAGTCCTCATAACTAATCGTAGCCGAAGCGGCTCGATTTCATTCAGGCAGTGCATCCACAGTTCCCGTCCGAACCGGGCACGACTTGCTAGAACCCACGGCTGGTCGGCATCGACCATATCTGAGTAGGGTCTCCAGTTTACCATCGCTGCAGGGAACTCCTGTAGCTCCCGCCTTAGCACCATCAGTTGGTAGGTTAGGGGTGCCGCACTCATGATGGGTTCCCACCGCCTGGCTAACGGCACCATCACGGGTCGCCAATGCCGAGCTCTCCCCATAGGGAGGTAATAATAGCTCCACAGCTGCTCGGCGCAAGTCATCAGTACTTTGCAAAAACACAAAAAAAATACAAAACAAGCAAAACCAAAAAAATACCTGGATGAATGGTGTGAAACCACTCACAGTCATCTCACGATCCGTTTCTTGGAATAGGCCTGCAAACAAGTGTGCCAGCATGGCGGCTCCCCAGGCATAATACCCTACTCTTTCAAGGTCTGACAGCAGCTCCAGGAAGCAACATTGGATACCGTCCCCTTTCGAGCTCAGTACCAATCTCCCCAAAAGGAAGAGGAGAAATCTCCTCAAATCTATGTTGCATCTTTCCCAGTTGCCGAAATCTGTGCAGTACACGGCACGGCATCCTATTTCCATCCTTTCCATGAACTCTTCTGAGGATTCATCGTCCCGCCGACGAGTGTCGGTGAGCCCTAATGCATCCATCAGGGACGCCCTAGCTACCGACCTATTTTTCCGACCATCTAGGTCCAAACCCAGTAACTTCTGGGCACCTTCTCTGTAGTCCGCGTAAGTGACTCCGGTCACTGCCTCGCCCTCTACCTTCAGGCTTGTGATCCGGACCACATCCTCCAAGCTGGGCACCATGTGCCCCCAGGGCATCAGGAATGCCCGACTCACTGGGTCCCATCTCTCACACAAGGCTTGGATCAGGACCAGGTCGAGCTGGATCGGCTCGATCCGAAGGAAGGTACCAAATCCCATCACGTCTAGCCTCGCCTTCTGAAAATCTGGGAGGCCCCTGTACGCTGCTACTACCAACTCCCATAAGATTTGTGATTTCATCACAACCTACACATACAAGGAATGGGGGTGAGGTTTGGTCAGAAGAAAGGAAGAAAGAATGAAAAAGGGGCAAGAAAACTTGGCTTACGAGTTGTGATTGGGCCCTTTCGCTGAAGTGCCCTTCAAGGTCTGAAAGCCTCCTGGAACTACTACCACTGGACCTGCTTCTCTTCGAGGAATGGGAAGATTCGCCCTCCATCCAACTCTCAGAATTTTGAACTCCTCCTCTCCCGTGAGAACTCGTGCTCCTCGAGTTAGCTCTCGATATACCTGGGAAAATAAAAGGGACAAGAATTTATAGAAACGGAAGGAGTGCGGGCCAAGATTGCCTCCATCACCTGTTAATGATAGCCCTCGCAATGAGGCACCGGCCAAGCGGTCCCATGTGTCGCTTCACCGCTCGCACAGGGTGATTGACTGGACGAAGAATAGGACGAATAGCCCCTATGATTGTCTAGGGATACCCTATCATGATTTGGAGGACGTCCGCAAAATTTGACACAGCATTCGGGAAAAGAAACTAGGGCCGTCATTATTGACTTCGACGGCAGATTCCCGTCGAAAATGGTCACAACAAGACGCGATTCTCCGCTCAGGGCGGAGTCTCGGCAGACCCATCACATGGGAACAGTGCAAAGGAGAAGAAGTGTAGGGAAGAAGGAACGCACAAGAGAACAAACAAGCAGCAGAAAATCAAATCATTCCATTCATAATTCTACATAAGCTGTCACAAACACTACAATCATAGAGAGGTGGCGGGTCCACTAGCTCGCCAATCCTCACCATCACTCATCTCTCTGGGCACTCTCCTCCTCTCCCCCGAGGTGAGGGTCCCTCAGAAGCCTCCGGGATCCCGTGCAGTAGCACCTGCCTCGCCTCTTGGCGCCTGCTCCGCAGCAGTGACTCGCTGCTCCTCCCCTGGCGTGGCGAAGAAGCCACTAGTGGCAAAGCGACCGGACTGGCGGAGTCGCTCCCCGAACTCTCGCTCTCTCGTAGCGCGTCTCCATCCCTCCTAGCCTCTGCACGACGGCCTGAAGGCCCAGCTGGAGCTCCCTCACTTGGGCCTCCAAGGCCCTCCTCTCAGTCAGATCCCGCTGTCGCTCGGACCTTCTCTCGGCTTTCTCTCTCTCTGCCTCTCTCCTCATCATCTGCAGAAGAACCCTTAACTCCAGGATGTCTGGAGAAGGTCTCTCCTCACCACGATGCCGCAGCTCCGCTACAGTCGCCACCCAGGCGTCACGCTCCTCTTCCACCCGGGTCGCGCGGGCCACCGCACCGGCAAGTTGCTCCCGGAGGGAGGCAATCTCGAGAAAAGGGGCCGAGGAACTGGAAGATCCGCCAGCCACTCCCACCGTCGCTGTCTGCTGGGCACGCTGGAACAAAATAAATAACGGCCGTCAGTGAAACTCCAAAATCTGAAGATAAAAGTGCGACACGTAACTTACCAGGAGCGATAGCTCATGTTGAGCGACGGCCAGCTGCCGCCTAGTCTCTGACAGTTGGGCGTGCGAGCCGCCGATGCCACGCGTGTCCCCAGCTTGGGGAAGCCCCGCGTAACTCTCTCTCTGCCGCCGCAGGAAGTCGGCACTGTCCTGCACCAGTACACCCTCTTGCTGTCTAGGGAGACGTACGGGCCAGTCCTCGAACCTCGCCTTGCCGCGACTCTCCCTCCTGACGCGGCTCGGCTCGTCCGCACTCGCCCACTCATCGGCCAGACCCAGGGTCCTTGCCATGTCCTGCACCAAGAAAGGGGTCCCACATCAGTCAAAAAGAACGCGTCCCCTATCTAGGACGCGTCCATCATTTAAGTGCGACACTCGCGAACCCTTTCCCCCCTCGCGCGGCTCGCTTCAAAACCCAAAATGAATTAAAAGAGGAAGAGATCGGAGGACCTACCGGACCGTGTTCACCTCCTCCCGCGCCATCGGGCCCCTCGGGTCCCTCGGGGGCCCGAAGCGGCCCTTCCTCCTCCATGGACGCCGTTCCGTGCTCTGGCGCGTCCCTCCTCGGGCGAGGAGTTCCTCGTCCCTCTCCACCTTCACCATGATCGGGCCCACCGAACTCCATCAATCAAAAGAGGAGGAAGACGAAAAGGGGGCAAGCGAGTTTCGATAGAAGGCGGGCTCGTTTGCGGGTAAGGCACGGGAGAAGAAAGGCCACCCGACGCTTTAAATTTGAATTCAAAGACTAAGACGCGTCCTCGCGCCTGGACGCGCCCAAAAGGAGGAGAAAGGAAACAGAATCCCCCCGTGCAAAGCGTAGTTCCCCGCTGTTCAGGGCAAGGTCTCGTGGAGCGTGCCTCGAAGGACAACTCAGTGCAAAGAAGAAAGTATGGGAGAGAGAAAAGTACACACAACACAAGAAAGCCATTTTCATTTCATATAATAGCCGAAAGTACATCATACAGCGAGAAGGGTGACGTGTACAAGCAACTCTCTAACTCTCACCATCACCCTCCTGGTCATCTCTCTCCTCCCTCCTCTGCCGGAGATCCCTAGGGGGCCTCTGCGAACCCTGAGAAGCCGTGCTCGCCTCGCCCTGCGGTGGCACTCCAGCCTCGAAGGCACGACGACGCTCCTCGGTCGAAGAGACCAGATAGCTGCCCATGGAAAAAGAACCAGACTGACGAAGTCGCGCCCCGCGTTCCTTCGCCCTCTGGTACCGCTCCTCGCTCTCCCGAAGCCTCCCCTCCGCCGTGCCGAGACTCAGTCGGAGCTCCAGCAGCTGGGCCTCCAGAGCCCTCCTCTCGGTCTGATCCCGCTGTCGCTCCTCCCTCTCCTCTCTCTCTCTCATCGCCTCCCTCCTCGACAGCTCGAGGGCGATCCGCAGATCCAGCACGTCACGAGGGAGCTCCTCAGCCTCCCGTCGACGCTTCTCCTCCAGCTCCACAATCCGGGCGTCACGCTCCGCAATCCGGGCGTCACGCTCCGCCACCCGAGCGTCGCGCTCCTGCTCGGCACGAACAGCACGCGCCAGGGCCTCCCGAATCTCGGCCACCTGTCAAAGGACGCATGCACCATAAGAGAACAACAGTGATAGAAGGAAAGCAGCCAGAAGAGAGTCAAGGTCAGGCAAGCGCTCACTCGAGCCTCGCGGTCACGCTCGGCCTCCTCAACCCGAGCCACCGCATACGCCAGCTGCTCCTGGAGGGCAGAAACCTCCGGAGGAGGGCCCCATGAACTGGAACCCGCTCCACCAGCCATCCCGGCTGCCGCTGTCTGGTGGGCCCGCTGAAACACGGGGCAAACGTCAGTCAAAGGCTAAGCATCAAAAATCCAGGTCACAAAAAAATGCATCACATAAACTCACCAGGATCTCCAACTCCTGTCGGATGGCCACCAACTGCCGCCTGGCGTCCGCCAACTGGGCCCGCAAGTCGGCGATCATGGTATCACGAGCATCCTGCATTGCACGTAAGTTAGTACCACATGCATATACATATAAAAGAGTGAAGCATTCTCATTTCACTTACCCCTGCCATACCACCAAGGAAGAGGCGGTCCCCATACGTAGCCCGGTACCGTCTCATGTAGTCTGTGCTGTCCTGTACATGGGACACCACTGGGACCCCGCCCTGCTGCCAGTCCTGGTACTGTGCTGGGAAGCGCGTACGCCAGTCCACAACCTTCGCCTTCCCCTTGGTCTTCCGCCCAATGCGGGCCGGCTCTTCTACATCAACCCACTCCTGGGCCAGCCCCAACGTCCTCATAACCAGCCTCAGCCGAAGCGGCTCGATCTCGTTCAGGCAATGGACCCACACGTCCCGCCTGAAACGAGGAAGACCCGCTACAACCCAAGGCTGGCCAGCGTCGCCCATGCCCAGGTAGGGTCTCCACACCACCTGCATCACCATACATACATCATGTTAGTTACCATTCAGTCACATGCATAAACACAAAAAAATCATACGCATCATACCATGGCCTCGGGATACTCGCTCAGCTCCCGACGAAGTGACGCCAGCTGGTAGCCGTGGGGTGCTGCAACCACGACCGGCCTCCACCGCCGCGCCAGAGGCACGGCCCTCCTGTTCCCATGCCTAGCCCTCCCCATCGGGAAATAGTAATAGCTCCACACCTGCATCCATCATACATCATTAGTACAATAATTGCATATTCAACTGTGGGAATGCATAAATAAAATGTTTACCTGGAGAAAAGGTGCGAAGCCGCTGACTGTCGTCTCCTTCTCCGAAGTCTGGGAGAGATCAGCAATCAAATGGGCAAGCAGAGCCGCTCCCCACGCGTAGTGCCCCACTCTGTCAAGGTCGCCAGAATCCCGAGGAAGCGGCAGTGGATGCCGTCCCCCTTCGTCCCCAGCAGAAGGCGGCCCAGGAAGAAGAAAAGAAACCTCCGAAGGTCTAGATCCACCAGCTCCCTCTCGCTCGGATCCTGGGTGAAAGCTGCACGAGCATCCCCCTCCAGTCGAGCCAAGAACTCCGCTCCAGTCTCGCTAACCCGCTGGCGCGGGTCGACGAATCCGAGCGCCTCCATGATCTCCACTCGGCCAACTACCCTGCTGTCTCTATCAGTCACGCTCGTCTCTAACCACAGCAGGTCCAGGGCACTCTCTCGGTAGTCGGGGTAGGTGACCCCGCTGACTGCCTCTCCGTCAACTCGTAGCCCGGTAATCCGAGCCACGTCCTCTAGTGTTGGCACCATGTGCCCCCAGGGCATCAGAAACGCCCGGCTCGGTGCGTGCCACCGCTCCCTCAGTGCCTGGATAAGAGGAATGTCGAGCCGGAAGGGCTCGATCCTAAGGAAAGCTCCAAAGCCCATGGCGTCCACACGCGCCCTCTGGAAGTCCGGCAGCCCGCGGTATGCTGCCACCATCAGGGACCAGCTGATCCGGCTCTTCATCACGCCCTGCACACCACAAAACCAACAGAGAACACATCAGCATCATGAATAATAATAAACAATAACACTGTATATACTACTTATTCATTTTACTTTATTTTTCTTTTTAAAAAAATATATTTTTTGGAGGCGTCCAGGCCCCTGGACGTCTCCTTTCCTTTTCCTTTATTTTCTTTTTTTTTATAAAAACCCCAAAACCAAAACAAAAAATATATTAATAATATATATTATCATGGAGGCGTCCCAGGCCTTGGACGCCTCCTTATTTTTAATTATATTTCTATTATTTTCGTAAATAAATAAAAATAAAAAAAGAAAAAGAAAATGTGGAGGCGTCCAGGGCCCTGGACGCCTCCTTTCCCTCACTCCCCGGCCTTCTCTCACAGCCTCTCACCCGTCCGTTTAGCCTATTGAACCACAGAGTGAGAGTTCCGAGGGGCTTACCGGATCGTGCTCGTCCTCTGCCGCGTCGCCAGCATCCACTGCAGCCTCCAAGGTCAAAGGAAGAGCCTCCTCACCCGCGGCAATCTCCTCCGCCGCAGCAGCCTCCTCGGCATCATCCCTCAGCCTCCTCAGACGACGAGCCCGTCGTTTCCGCTTCTGTGGACCCTGGCTCGATCCTCCTCGCTCCATTGGGACGAAGAATGGGTCGTCTAGGGTGACTAGGTCGTCAGAATGAACAGTAAATGAGCAAAAGGGGGGGGGGCAGCCCTTATATATAGAAGCTACCTTCTTTGGGGCGTCCAGGCGCCTGGACGCCCCCACAATTTTTATTTTTTTTCAAAATTCAAAAATTTTGGGGCGTCCAGGCGCTTGGACGCCCCCAAAACAAAAAAAAAATAAAAAAAATAATAAATAAAAGTTGGGGCGTCCAGGACCCTGGACGCCCCCAAAACAAAAAAAAACAAATAAAATAAAAAAAATAAAAATTAGGGGCGTCCAGGCCCCTGGACGCCCCTATAATAAATTTTTTTCAATATATATATATATATATATATATATATATATATATAATAAAAGTAAAAAAGATAAGAGTATGTATAATCCAAATAAAAAAAACACAAAGAAAAAGAAAAATCACAAAAAAAAAGATAATAATAATTAAGTGGACGGGGGCCCCAAAACATCAATGCCAGATTTTATTCCATCAGAAAAGCAGAGTGAGCTACATCAGGGGTTTAGGCGCCTTAGGCCTTAACTTCCCCAGTTCGGTTACATAAGCCCTCCACGGCTCGCATTCTTCTACCACGTGCGCTAAGGCCTTTCCCGCAACACTTGTCTTCCAGGGAGCTTTAATGGCCTTCGCTTCCTTCGCGTCCGCTTCAGTGCCCAACTCCCTTTTCTTCAAAGGAACGATGCCAGTCGGTGGCGGGAACGAATGGCGTGGGATGCCAATCTGGAGGCAGCACCGATGCGCATTATAAAGGACGAACTCGGTCGCACCGATCAGTTGAAGATCAACTTCGGGAGAAGGCCTCATGAGGAGATCAAGCGAAAGCAAACATGCCGGTGCGCAAGTGAAGAAGCCTTGTGTCACGGTGCGGAAGTGAGACCGCCAATCTTCACGTTTCTTCAGCCACGGAACGCGGTTCACTACAGTACCACCGAAGCCTAACACGTCGGCTATGTGGTGAAGCGGGCTTTGTTGGAAAAGCTTCGAAGCAGTTGGCATTCCCTCGCGGTGGTCGAATTTGAAGTGCAGATCAAGCCAGCAATTTAAGACAAGTGCGCAACCAAAAGGAGGCTTACCCATGCTCGAGGCAGTAAGGCCGCTGTAAAGATAGGCAAGGACGGCGGGTCCCACCCTCTTTCCACGCCAGATCCCGCAGATAGCACTCAGTTGGTCTTCCTCCACTATGTTGTCGGTATAAGGAAACAAGAGAGCACCCGCCAGACAAATGGTGAACCCCTTCATGATTCCCTCCAAATAGTCATCGTCTGGTGACCCTCTCAGGGCGTCCATGACCCACTCCGCAAGCTTTTGGAGATCGATCCCCTTTTGAGTACGGACCTTTCTGGCTGCGTCGGGCGGCATGAAGCTTTCAAGGACGCTTTCAGAAGTCCCCCGTGTCAGCATCCGCATAGCCTTCACCTTCCCGTCACTCTTGAATTTCTTCAATCCGAGCAGAAGTTCCACCTCCTCGAGGAGGATGGTCACCTCGAAGGTCGGGAAGATAAAAGTGTGGGTCTGGGGATGCCAGATCTCCACTAGTGCGCCCATAGCCGCCCAGTCCATACGAATCTTCTCGTAATGCTTGGCGTGAATAAGGAGCCCCTGCAGATGCCACTTCGAGAGTATGGCCCTCATACCAATGGAGATATTGGAAGTTAGCTTTGAAAGCCATGGCAGTTTGGAAAACTTCCTCGGGCCTGGGAAGAGTGGATATGGCTGGAAGAGGAAAGAAAGAAGAAATGAAGGAAGTAAGAAGAAGGTTCACATGAAAATTTGAAATGAATCAGCTTACCATATGCGACAAGATCATCCCACTCAGATGACCCTCGAGGTCGGAGAGTCGCCTGATCTCGCTGCTAGGCCTGCTCCTCTTCATAACGCGGGAAGACTCTCCTTCCATCCTGAAATCTCTAGATTCTCCTCTCCTTCCTCTCCTGAGCTTCCAAAACCCACCTTGGTGCATTTGAATGAACTAGCCTAAGGGGAGTTCTTATAGGAAGGGAAGATCGCTACAGGACGGAACATGTCACATCAGCAGTCAGTGTCAGGATTTTGGCTAGATTTCCTTTCCATTGTGGTGTGATTCTGTTATAAATCTGCTACTTTCTGATGTCATTAATCCATGCTGGCCTGTGCAGGTTTTACTAACGGACATCGTTGTCCAGTCTCCTGTCCCACCTTTCAATGGTTGGTCCCACCATGTCATGCATCGTAGTATATGATACCTACGCTACTAGAACATGTCAAGGACCTTGCGACCCGAACAAATCTGGGATTTGAGTTCCCCTTGAACAAAAACAGTGATGAGCCCGGGAGAATTTGGGTTGTACGGATAGACCGTTAATTTGTGATAGCATGGGGACGACGGTTCCATTCAGTGAGTTGGTGCGCGGATAAACGGGCCCCAGCCCAGTGTCGGCTCACCGGATCGGTATCCTGACCCATTCTTAACAAGTTGACAATATTATCCTTGGCTATTTTCTATTTTAGTTTGTTTTAAATTTTTCTTTAAACCCAGCATGCATTCATATAGGACTTTGATTTATTACGGAAGATCATTCAAGTGATTCGATTGTGAAAGCCGTTGTGTTTCAATTCCCACAAATATGAGATATTCCACTCCGAATGAAATACTGAGTTTTCTTGAGACAGCCATACGCTGCTCTTCCAAAGGAGACCCTTGTTTGGACAGACCCTCAGATATTCCTTTACTTTTGACCTTGTTTGACCCACCTTGGCCGCAACACTTCCACATTGGCTGGTAACCGCTCCCCAAAGGTGAAACCTACAGGTTTATGACCCAGGTACTTCCACACCGAGAAGTTGGTCTCTTTTTTTCGTGCCTGAGCACACATCTCACCCTCCCTTATTTGATCTCCGTCCGAACAATCGTCTATATTTGAAAGACCTTCTTCAAGGTCGCCTCATTGAAACTCCAAGAAAGATTCCAAACAGTAACGTCAAAAGCGTGTCTCATCACACCTTGGCATCAACTTATCAGTCCGCTCCCACTTCATTTCACTCCACTTCGATACCATTCCACTACGTGTCGCTCCCTTGCAAAGCAGACGCCAAGGCGGGGCAGCTGTAGACACGCCATTCTTGACGTCTCCTGAGAAAGTCTCATATTACTATACAACGCCCCGCAACGGCTTACGCATTTCGAATCACTCGAGTGCTTCCTTTTCTTGGGTCTTCTTCTGCCTTTTTCGGCATTCGGAATCATCCCGTCACGGCATTCGGACAGCGTCAACACCAGTCAGACGCATCAGGAGGTCCCGGAATCAGGAAGGGTGTCTGACGGGCGGCCGTCGACGTCTGATTTGAGGACCCGGGTGGGTCTTAATGGGGACGTCCAGGCCCCTGGACGCCCCCATATTTTTAATTCATTTTATTATTTTCTCAGGGCCCAAACCAAATAAAAAATATATATTAATGGAGGCGTCCGGGGCCCTGGACGCCTCCATAAAAATAAAAATAAAAAATATGTGTAAAATGCCAGTTAGCATAAAAAACAAATAAATAAATAAATATATTAATGGAGGCGTCCAGACCCCTGGACGCCTCCATAAAAAACAAAAATAAAAAAAATATAATGCCAGCTTTGGCATAAAAAGATAAAATAAAAATAAAAATAATATATTTTGGAGGCGTCCAGGCCCCTGGACGCCTCCATCAACTCTCTCACGGGCGCCGGCCACCGAACGACGGTTTGTCGTGTGTGAAAAAATCTAAATTATAGAGACGTCCAGTCAACTAGACGCGCCCATTTCTGAATCACGAGGCGCCGCTCACAAAACCATGCGTTGTACCAAACCGCGTGCGGCCGTCGTCGGTTTTCGGTGGACCTGTTTGAGGCGTCCGGAGCCCTGGACGCCTCCACAAAAGTATTCCAAAAAAATATATAAAAATAGAATAAACTATTAATTCGGCCCTGATGGAGGTGTCCAGGGTCCTGGACGCCTCCACCCTCCGGAGCTCTATAAATAGATGCCCACCCCCTCAGTTCTGGAAGAGCTTCGAAGTGATCCGATAGGCTGCCGGAGCCCAGAGGCTACGGAGTTATTTTCTAACCCGTGGGTTCTTTTGTAGGTGGAGGTTCTGCCGGCTTCTTGGGTGCTCACGCTCGCGAGAGGAAGGTCGTCTTCATCCACCGCGCTTCCACGTCATCCCCACGCTGCCGGAGCTCCGCCGGATTTCACCATCGGCACATCCAATAAGCCAATTCTTTCCTTTTCTTCGTAGTTCTTTTGCATTCATCATTTTGCATCCCCTATCCCCCTTCATAAGGGCGCCTTTTCTTATACACTTCTTACATCCATCATCTCATTTTACTCCTACTCGAGTCCGAGAGGGGTTTAAAAGATAACACCAACCAGGTGTGTGTCTTGCCATCATTTCATTATTTTTTATCGCAAGGATTTGAATACTACACCTCCATCTTTCTAATCCACTTGTCATTTGTTTGTCGTTGTTTTGCAAGGGTAGCCGAGGAAAGCCCTCTCCGTCGGCCGGCCGGAGGGAGAGGAAGAAGCAACCCGCCATCTCCCGCTCTTGAGGTAGGCGCGATCACTTTCTTATTTTGGGGTCTTTCGGCCCCTGGTGATCACATCTTATTTTCGAGGCCGCGGCGAGTAACTTCCCCAATGGCCGTTTAAATTTCCGTTCTTATATTCTCTTTATACTCTGTTATATTCTGCTCATATTCTCGAGGCCGCGGCGAGTCACTTCCCCAATGGCCGTTTAAATTCCCGTTCTTATATGTTATATTCTTATCTATTCGTATTCTCGAGGCCGCGGCGAGTCACTTCCCCAATGGCCGTTTAAATTCACGTTCTTATACGTTATATTCTTATCTGTTTATGTTCTCGAGGCCGCGGCGAGTCACTTCCCCAATGGCCGCTTAAATTCCCGCTTTTTGTATTCTCTTTATATTCTGTCATCTTATTATCTGCTCATATTCTCGAGGCCGCGGCGAGTCACTTCCCCAATGGCCGTTTCAATTCTTGTTATTTAATTTTTGCACCATTCCCGTCCCCCCGAGGCCGCGGCGAGTCACTTCCCGCTATGGCCGTTTAACCCCCATATCTTGTTATATCACACTTGTCCCGCTCGCCCCGCCGGAGCAATCTCCCGTGGTGGCCTCTTCTCTCTCTTCTCTTATTTCTGTGTTGCAGCAAACAAACAAACAAAAAAGAAGGAGCCCGCGCGCGCTCCGCGTCTTCTCCGCTCTTCCCCGAACCGCGTGACGTCGCTCACAATTGGTGCAACAGAGGTTGAGTAAGGCGATGAAAGGTAAGGAGGCTTTATCGATTGAGTGGAAAGATGAAGAAAAAGAAGAGTACATGGAGCGTGCTCTTACTGCAATTCATTTGTGCTTGGCGGATGATGTGTTAAGAGAGATTGATGATGAAGACACCCTGACAAAACTCTAGCTCAAGTTTGAATTAACATACATGACAAAGTGATCTCTCACAGAGCGTCTGTACTTGAAGCAACAATTGTTTGCTTTTCGAATGAAAAAATGTATACCCATGGTTGATCATCTAAATGAATTTAATAAGATTATCATAGATCTTAAAAATGTCGATGTTTAAGTTGATGATGAAGATGAAGCCCTTATACTCTTGTGTTCTTTACCTCCTTCGTATGAGCATTTCGTTGATACCTTGTTATATGGGAGAGATGATATCACTGTGGAAGATGTCAAGACTTCCCTAAACTCTAAAGAGTTGAAAAGGCGCACGCTAGAAACTTACAGATATCGGACAGATGGCCTAATGGTGAGAGGTAGAACTGAGAAAAAGGGTTTTGGAAAAAAGTAGATCAAGATCAAAATCCAAATCAGCTAAGAAAGTTAAATGCTATGAATGCAATCAAAGAGAGCACATCTAGAAAGATTGCCTGAAGTTCAAAGGGAAAGACAAGATGCAAGTATAGTCTTCTATTGATGCAATTAATGTTGTTCAAGAGGAGCCCGTTGATGATGAGATTATTTTGTTAGTCTCTACTAATACCACTAGGGATGACTAGATACTTGATTTCGATTGTACCTTCCACATGTGTCCCTACATGGAGTGGTTTTCTACTTGCACATCTATGAGTAGTGGAACTGTGACCTTGGGAGGCAACATAACAATTACATTTGTTAAGATTGGTATAATTAAAATCAAGATGGTTGATAATATTGTCAGAACACTAAAGGTGTGGCACATCCCAGACTTACAGAAGAGTCTATTATCATTGAGTATTTTGGACTCCCATGGATACCATTTCATAGCAGAGAATGGAATCATGAAAGTTTCGTAAGGTACATTGATTATGATGAAAGGGAAGCTGATTAGTGGCCTTCACCATCTATAGGGTAGCACCGTGATGGGTAGTCCCAATGTGGCACGAAGTTCAAATGATGATCTGACCAAACTGTGACACATGTGGCTGGGCCACATAAGTAGAAAAAGATATGATGGAGTTGAGCAAGTGTGGTTTGCTTGCTGGTCAGAAGATTGGAAAGTTGAATTTCTGTGAGCATTGTGTATTCAACAATTAGTGTAAGGTGAAATTCAACACAACAGTCTATAGGACTAAGGGTATTGTAGATTATGTCTACTCTGACCTTTGGGGTCATGCTCCGGTTGTCTCAAAGAGTGGTGCAAGTTATTTGTTAACTTTGATTGATCAATCCTCAAGATAGGTTTTGGTATATTTTTTGAAGATAAAGAGCGATGTATTCGTCACTTTCAAGTAGTGGAAGGTGTTGATTGAGAGGCAGACTAAAAAGAAAATGAGACTTTTACAAATAAACTATTATTAGAAGTGAGTTTGCAAGAAAATCATTATTGAAAATACATTAGCAGACATACCACTGCATAAAATCAAATAATGTATGAATGCTATCACCGTAACTGCCTATAACCATCTGTGATATTAACCATTGTTAACTTTAACTAGACCTATGAAGAGGCCAAATTAACCTTATTTTAAAAATAAAAAAATAAAAATATCATGCACATCCCTCCCCTCCCTCCCCTTGCAAGAAAACCCCACCCCTACCATCGGCATCCCCCTCCTCCTCCCCCTATAGTGGTAAAGCCCCCTCTCCCTCCTGGAGCCGCAGTGAAACCCCCTCCTTGCTGCTCCGCCCTCCCACCCCCTACCATCTCTAGTGACCCCCCCTCCCCCCCTGACGCGGCGGCGACGTGGGAATGGATCGACGGCACTCCGATATCACGAACAGGACGGGAACGGATAACTGCTATCTCACACAGCTCGGTCTCACGCCGGACGGTCTCACACCGGGCGACACTCAAACTCACACGGAGAAAGAGGGAAGGGAAAGGCAAGAGGGGAGAGCTCTTACACAAAACAATATTTCATTCATTCTTTCATTCATATCATGTCTCGTAACAAGCATTGGCCTCCTTATAGAGGAAAAAAGGCCATAGTAATAATACCACCTAACTTCCACTAATTATGTTTATACCCTACCCGAACAAAACAAAACCCACCCACCTCACTTTGACTTGTGGGTTTTAATCAAATAAAATATAAAAATTACACACATGTTATTTGACTATGACTAGCCTAATAAGACGAAAGGAAAAAATACATGTAGGAATACATGTATACATACACACACACAAATACATATACTCACTACGCAATATACTACCGTAGCCATAAGTCGAGTCTTCAGGAAGGATCTCCGAGCCATAAGCTCGGTGCAGTCGGGGCGGTGCGGCGTCGGCTCCGAGTAGTGGGTCCGGTAGTGGACCCGGTGTCCCCACCAACCCTCCCGGGGCGGCTGGAACTCGACTCCGTCGAGTAAGGGGGGACACTACTATGGTAGTGCTCCAGCAGATCTGGAGCGAGGCGCTGGAGATCTTTCCGGCTGATCCAGGAATCATCTGATGGTGGACGGTCCCGCCAGCGGACAAGGTAGCGCTGGTACTCCCTGCTCAGTGTAGTGGTCACCTGCTTATCCAGTATCCTCTCAATATGCTCACGCGGTGCTCTCAAGGATGTGGGACGCACAGGGGTGGGCTCACTCTCAAGGGGAGGAGAAGGCTCGAAAGGGTCACTAGGAATCGCTGTGGGTTCCTTGTAGGCAACTAGGTCTGCCACATTAAAGGTCGAGCTAATCCCCTCTTCGGGAGGTAAGTCCACAACATAGGCATTGGCGCCAATTTCCCGCATGATTGGGAATGGACCATCACTACATGCTTGTAACTTTTTTACGGCTCCAGAGGGGAGTCGTTCGGGCCGGACCCGTACCATAACCAAGTCACCTTCTTGAGATTCATGGTGACGCCTATGCGAATCAACTGACTCATGCAGACTAATGACGTGATGTGCAAACTCTTCGGCTGACTTGGACAGTCTAGACTCGAGGGGAAGGTTGGGTAGGGTAGACCCAGGGGCAAGCTCAACAGCGTGTTGTACATCACGCATGGGAGGGAGTTGAGAAGGCAAGTCCTCGGGGACGATGCCTTGGAAGTCCGGCAGTATGGCCGGGTCTTCAGTTGGGACTGAGACTCGAGACTCCTCGGGTGTGATGGTGACGTCAACAGCCAAAACAGGGGCACCCTCAGCAACCTCTATGTCTAGCTCACCGACATTCATGGAGTCAAGGTACTTAACTAGGTCATGACTAACCTTAGGGGCCTCAGAAACGGGTGTGATAGATGTATGAGAAGAGGGAAGTGGAGGCTTCCCTTCAGTGGGAGTTTGGGGATTCTCCTGAATTTTGGGAGTTCCGGTGGGGGTGGAGGTGGAACTCTTTCCCGGGGTAACTTTTGAGGGTACCGAGTACAACTGAATCTTCTTCCCATTGTAGGAGAAGGAACACTGATTGGACCGACCAAAGGTAGCGAGGTCGACATCATAGATCCATGGTCGTCGTAAGATGACGCTCCCGGCCTTCATAGGCATTACGTCACATAAGATTTATCCTTGGTAGGACTGGAATTGGATGGGAATGACACATGTGGCGGTGACTGGGATAGAAGTATCGTCAACCCAAGCCACGTTGTATGGCCTTGGATGAGGATGTGTAGGTAGACCTAGACGGGAGACAAAATCTGAAGAGACTGCATTGATACAGCTTCTGTTGTCAAGGATTACCTTGCAGGGATGAGAGTTCACCATGATGTAGGTTTGAAAGATAGAGGTTCGACGCCAATCGTCCTCCAGGGGTGTTGAGATATAGCGAACTACACCCAATCTTTTCTGGTTAGAACTCTCGGCAATATCTCCTACCTACATGTACTCGACATGCGTGCCATCAAATATTACATCCATTCCCTCAAACTGGGCGATGAGGTCAGGATCGACCATATATCTCTCCTGATCCATGGGTGTTTGTAGAGTTGAAATGTGCTCTAGATGGCCTGATGAATTTGTGACATGCACGAGCTTGGACCTAAATGATGCAATCCTGAGACCAAAAATTAGCAAGGTGTGGATCCAGCTGATTATGCAAAGAGTCAATTTGAAGGGATCGGTCAGGAAAAGTTGCTCGCCCGTAGGTGAAGTAGTTGTGGAACGAACTACCTCCTGACAATTAGGGTGTCCTAATGCGGCAGTCTAGGGCCTAAGGATGGGCGCATACAAGCTCTCACTTTCCGTCCACAACGATGCACTCAGGAGATTGGCTGCATGGATCGGGCTCTCTTCTCACTTCGTCGCGCGGCAATTGAAAAGATACTAAATGAGCAAATGATTGGAGCACGTACCTAGCTGACTGAGAAGTCAAGCTCCGACCGGAGACGAGGGCAAGCGGGGACGTGCGTGCCCGCACGGTGTCGATGAAGCTTCACGGTTACAACAAATTCACTCCACGTAGGGAGGATTTAATTATTACAAACCGCTTAAAATTTCCCACGCAGGGGAACAAATCACTCCAGACTTTCTCTGCGCAGAGAGACTTAGGGACATTCACACTCCGTGAATTGTTGTGTAACATCCCGGACCTTTCGGATCCTTCTTCGTGGGTCCCGGATCTGGTTTTCGGAGCGTCAGGCTCCGTTGTGTCCGAAATTTCGTTTCGGACATCTTTCGTGTTCGGATCGGCGCGATCCGGAGTTGTTTCGGAGGCCCGGAGGCGTTCCGCGGCTTTTCCGCGCGTGTTTTCCGATTCCCGGTGTGTGTTTCAGCTTTTTCTTCGGAAGCTCGCTGCGGGCGAACCGGGCGGTTCCCCCAGGCACGAGTGGTACCGTTGCGATCGGTGCGTTCCGAGGATTCCGAAAATGTAATTTTCTATTTTTTGGTATTTTTCCGAAAAATCAGATTTTCTATATAACCCTATTTCTTTTCTTTTTCTTTTCCTCTTTCTCTTTCTCCTTCTTCCTCCTTCCTTCCCCAACCGTGGCCGCCCTCCTCTCTCTCCCTCTCTCCCATTCGGACGCGGTGAGCCCCTCCCCGGCTGTTGACGGCGGCAGGGCGACGGCACGGACGCGTGGGTGGCGGCGAGGCGAGCTCGTGGGCGTGCGGCAAGCGTGGGAAGTGTGGGGAGTTCGTGAAGCTTAAAGCGTTCTTCGTGGTTTGTGGGCGATCCGGCGGAGCATTCGCTCCATTGAGGTAGGGTGACGTTCCGTAGCCTCATGCCGTTCATTTCCGTGGTTTGTAGGCCGCGGGGAGGCCGAGAGGGGCTAGATCGAGCACGTATGGGGTTTTTCCATGATTTGGGGAGAGCCGCCCGATCTATGGATTTGATGCATGGATTCGCGTTTTGATGGCCTAGAATCATGCTAGGGGTCCTTAGGGGTCATTCCCCTTGTTTTCCCCCCTCTCCGGTGGAGGTATGGGGGCGTGGTTGGAGTTTTTGGGAGTTTCTGCCGTTTTCGGGCGCGGACTGAGAACGCGCTATACTCCAGTAGCGCGTTCCTGATGGTCGCGCTGCCCCGACAGGGCGCGTTCATCGGAGAAGATGAACAGGAGGTAGTTCTGGTCGCGCTAGGGGTCCCTAGCGCGACCTGCCTTGTCGCGCTAGGAAGCCCTAGCGCGATCTTCCCTGTCGCGCTAGGGGGTCCTAGTGCGTTCTTCTTGTCGCGCTAGGAATCCCTAGCGCGATCTGTCCTATTGTCGGGTGTTCCTTTTGGGCCAGGTGTGTCCTGGACACCCCGCGGAGTTCCGGGACGGTGTCTTTGGGTGTTCGGAGGTTCCGTTTGCCTTGGTCATGCGTTTGGCTGTGGGCGGTGCGTCCATTTCTTCTCCGACCGTGGTCACCGTGCGATGGTGATGGTATGTGGGACGGCCCCCGTACTTCATCAGGTTCGGACATTATTTTCCGTTGTCTTGAGAGTCTACTCCTTCAGTGACCCTCCACTAGTCGTAGCCTATCAGTACGCGTGTGCTGATCGCACCAGGAAGTGGTGTACGGGCTTACCCCGAGGACGGTTTTAGACTGGTTACCGTCGGGCCCCTCGTCAAATCAGAGTCCAGTGCCAGGGGAAAACCGGTCAGAGGACCAGACCTAGGACGCGTGGTCTGTGTGTGCACACGTGGTTGGGGACAGTGGATGCACGTCGACGGGCGTGACCCCAGCTAGTCACTTGTTGTGGTTACTTGTAGGGTGTCTGCGCCTAGGGTAGGACCTACCATGTCAGGCGGTTCACCTGCGGTGCGGTGTAAGACGTCAGGGGACGCTACCGGCTGTGCTTCTAGTGGGTGGTACTCCTGTCGAGTACGGAGTGACAGACTGTCAGTCAAGTGTTTCCGACCTTCGAGTTTTATCGGTTCGACCTTTGAGCTTTGGTCTTCTTACCGTGGCACGTGTGTCGGTTTACGTGCCGTAGGGTCTTGTCTTGTAGAGTACAGGGCTTCCCCTTTCGAGGTACTTTTCTACCGCTAGTGTAGTGATTTCTCGTTTTACGAGGTAGGGTTCGAGTGATCCCTACTGAGTCTTGTTCCGAGACTCATTCCCTGCGTGTTTTCACCGTGTTTCAGGTGAGGCGCCACCTTCGGGGAGCGCGTCAGGAGTGCAGCGTGGTGCGGGTGCCCAGAGGTGGTGCCAGAGGTCAGAGCCGGGGGATGTCCCGTGTAGCTGTACTTTCCTTTCTTGTCACTGTACTAGTCGTGGACTGTTGTTATTGTTATTTTATATATTGGACCATGTAAAATGTTAATTTATTTCTTGCTTAATATTATAACTGTTTAATTTCTACAATTATTTGTGATACTTGTGTAGTCTCCACACCATCCTTTTTACCCTTCCGAGTCTTCGGGCTCGTGGGTGGCGGTGCGAGTCTCGGGTTATCGGGCCTTCCCGGTAATCAGATTCTCGGGTCGTTACATGTTGACACTGAAAATATTTCTGACATTTCTTAAACCTTTTGCTTTTGCAAGCATGGAGCCCTGGCCGAAGTACCCCTATGCCGATAAGAAAAGGAAAGAAGGAAAGGAGCGGCAGAAGCCGAACAAAGATGAAGAATAAAATAAAAGAGGAGAAAAGAAAAGACGCCCGGCTCCAATGGACAATAGCTGAAGCAAGACTCGAGAGCTCAGAAAAGGCTCGGGACCATCCCCGAATGAACAAGATAAAAGCTCGGACAGCAAGACAAGTCAGTCGATGGGTCAACCCTCGCAAAATGAGAAATGAACACAAATGGGCCTAAACAAACAAAAATGGGCCAAAGGATGATAAGAAATGAGCTGAAACCGGCACAGGAGTGAACCGGCACGCCACTGAACCGGCACGGAGGTCAACCGGCACCAAATGAAACCGGCGCGTGATCGCAATCGGCGCGCAAACACCAATCAGCGCGCCGATTCCTCTACGCGCCGATGGAAACAGGGCCACACCCTCTATATATATAAACCTTGCTTCGAGCACAAGAAGGAAGGGCGGCAGAAGCCAGAGAGAGGTGATCGAAGCTAGAGCAGCCACTGAAAAAAAAGAGACACGAGAGCCCGCTGAAAGGGGTCTGAAGAGGGGACGAGAGCAGCCGAAGCCCGGGGAAGGAGGTCCAAGGTGGGGTTCGTCTATCGAGCGCCTTTAGAGCTATATTCTCCCCTTCCCCATCTTTGTTTCGCTCTGTTTTCTTTTTTTTTTGTATACTTCCGAGCGATGTTCCTCCGTCGATATCAAATGCCGGTATAGTCCGGTAGATTGTAAAGGGGCATCATCTGCATGTAAATTCTTGTAGTTTGATTCTCCCTCTGTGTTGAATGTATACGATCCTTTGAATGAAATGAGATATGGGATTATGAGATTTTTTTTTCTCTGTGCCTCTCTGAAATTTACTATATTCGATAGCTGTGTGAATAGATTTCATTCCATTGTATGCACATCCCTCATATCATCTGAGTAGTCTTTATTGCACCGTCTCTGTGTTTTCAACCTCACAATCACGATGAGAGCCTGAGACAGTCCATCTCATGGCTTCTCATTCGTAAGATGATGAGAGATGTGTTCGAATCAAAGCCCATGGGGTTCTATCAGTAACTTGGCTCTCAACAATACCTCTGTGTGAAATCCCCTACTCCCCCGTGATAATGTACTTCAAACCAGCCTTCAGCACCTTCCGGCCTTCTTAAACACCTTGGATAAAGCCTCACAAACTCTCAGAAATCCCAAGCTTCAAGAAAACCCCTAAAATCCAAAGTTCAAACCCCTCCAAATCCACAGCTTTAAAACCCCCAAATCCTCAAACCGGCCTTCCCCATCGGCGCCCATTTCCTCCCGGCGCGGCACCCTCTCGGTGTGAGTCTCGCGCCGAGTGGCAGGTGTGAGCGACGTCACGCGGTTCGGGGTGCGAAGAGGACGCGGAGCGCGCGGGCTTCTCTTTTTTTTTGGTGTTTGTTTGCTGCAACACAGAAATAAGAGAAGAGAGAGAAGGGGCCACCACGGGGGATTACTCCGGCGGGGCGAGCGGGACAAGTGTGATATAGCAAGATATGGGGGTTAAACGGCCATAGCGGGAAGTGACTCGCCGCGGCCTCGGGGGGAGGGGAATGGTGCAGAAATTAAATAACAAGAATTGAAACGGCCATTGGGGAAGTGACTCGCCGCGGCCTCGAGAATATGAGCAGATAATAAGATGACAGAATATAAAGAGAATACAAAGAGCGGAAATTTAAACGGCCATTGGGGAAGTGACTCGCCGCGGCCTCGAGAACATAAACAGATAAGAATATAACGTATAAGAACGTGAATTTAAACGGCCATTGGGGAAGTGACTCGCCGCGGCCTCGAGAATATGAGCAGAATATAACAGAATATAAAGAGAATATAAGAACAGAAATTTAAACGGCCATTGGGGAAGTGACTCGCCGCGGCCTCGAAAACAAAATGTGATCGCCAAGGGGCGAAAGACCCCAAAATAAGAAAGTGATCGCACCTACCTCAAGAGCGGGAGATGGCGGGTTGCTTCTTCCTCTCCCTCCGGCTGGCCGTCGGAGAGGGCTTTCCTCGACTACCCTTGCAAAACAACGATAAACAAATGACAAGTGGATTAGAAAGATGGAGGTGTAGTATTCAAATCCTTGCGATAAAAATAACGAAATGATGGCAAGACACACACCTGGTTGGTGTTATCTTTTAAACCCCTCTCGGACCCGAGTAAGAGGAAAATGAGATGATGGATGTAAGAAGTGTATAAGAAAAGGTGCCCTTATGAAGGGGGATAGGGGATGCAAGAGGATGAATGCAAAAGAACTACGAAGAAAAGGAAAGAATTGGCTTATTGGATGTGCCGATGGTGAAATCCGGCGGAGCTCTGGCAGCGTGGGGACGACGTGGAAGCGCGGTGGATGAAGACGACCTTCCTCTCGCGAGCGTGAGCACCCGAGAAGCCGGCAGAACCTCCACCTACAAAAGAACCCACGGGTTAGAAAATGACTCCGTAGCCTCTGGGCTCCGGCAGCCTATCGGATCAATTCGAAGCTCTCCCAGAACTGAGGGGGTGGGCCTCTATTTATAGAGCTACGGAGGGTGGAGGCGTCCAGGACCCTGGACACCTCCATCAGGGCCGAATTAATATTTTATTCTATTTTTATATATTTTTTTGGAATACTTTTGTGGAGGCGTCCAGGGCCCCGGACGCCTCAAACAGGTCCACCGAAAACTTACGACGGCCGCACGCGGTTTGGCACAACGCGTGGTTTTGTGAGCGGCGACTCGTGATTCAGAAATGGGCGCGTCCACGGGCCTGGACGTCTCTCTAATTTAGATTTTTTCACACACGACAAACCGTCGTTCGGTGGCCGGCGCCCGTGAGAGAGTTGATGGAGGCGTCCAGGGGCCTGGACGCCTCCAAAAATATGTTATTTTTTATTTTAATTTTGTCTTTTATGCCAAGGCTGGCATTTTAATTTTTTATATTTGTTTTTATGGAGGCGTCCAGGGTCCTAGACGCCTCCATTAATATATATATATTTTTATTTATTTATTTGTTTTTTATGCCAACTGGCATTTTACACACATTTTTTTATTTTTATTTTTATGGAGGCGTCCAGAGCCCTGGACGCCTCCATTAATATATATATTTTTTATTTAGTTTTTGGGACCTGAGAAAATAAAATAAATTAAATTAAAAACATGGGGGCGTCCAGGGGCCTGGACGCCCCCATTAAGACCCACCCGGGTCCTCAGATCAGGCGTCGGCGGCCGCCCCGCAGACACCCTTCTTGATTCCGGAACCTCTTGGTGCGTCTGACTGGTGTTGATGCCGTCCGAATGCCGTGACGAGACGATTACGGATGCCGAAAAAGGCAGAAGAAGACCCAAGAAAAGGAAGTACTCAAGTGATTCGAAATGCGTAAGCCGTCGCGGGGCGTCGTATAGTAATATGAGACTTTCTCAGGAGACGTCAAGAATGGCGTGTCTACAGCTGCCCCGCCTTAGCGTCTGCTTTGCAAGGGAGCGACACGTAGTGGAATGGTATCGAAGTGGAGTGAAATGAAGTGGGAGCGGACTGATAAGTTGATGTCAAGGTGTGATGAGACACGCTTTTGACGTTACTGTTTGGAATCTTTTCTGAAGTTTCAATGAGGCGACCTTGAAGAAGGTCTTTCAAATATTGACGATTGCTTGGACGGAGATCAAATAGGAGAGGGTGAGATGTGAGCTCAGGCACGAAACAAAAAGAGACCAACTTCTCGGTGTGGAAGTACCTGGGTCATAAATCGGAGGTTTCACCTTTGGGGAGCGGTTGCCAGCCAATGTGGAAGTGCTGCAGCCAAGGTGGGTCAAACAAGGTCAAAAGTAAAGGAATATCTGAGGGTCTGTCCAAACAAGGGTCTCCTTTGGAAGAGCAGCGTAGGGCTGTCTCAAGGAAACTCAGTATTTCATTCGGAGTGGAATATCTCATATTTGTAGGAATTGAGGCACAACGGCCTTCGCAATTGAATCACTTGAATGATTTTCTGCAATAAATCAAAATCCTATATGAATGCATGCTGGGTTAAAATAAAAATTTAAAACAAACTAAAATAGAAGATAGCCAAGGATAATATTGTCAACTTGTTAAGAACGGGTCAGGATACCGATCTGGTGAGCCGACACTGGGCTGGGGCCCATTTATCCGCGCACCAACTCACTGAATGGAACCGTCGTCCCCATGCTACCACAAGTTAACGGCCTATCCGTACAACCCAAATTCTTCCGGGATCATCACCGTTTTTGTTGAAGGGGAACTCAAATCCCGGATTCGCTCGGGCCGCAAGGTCCTTGACATGTTCTAGTAGCGTAGGTATCGTATATTATGATGCATGACATGGCGGGACCAACCATTGAAAGGTGGGACAGGAGACAGGAGACAGGACAAAGACGTCCGTTGGTAAAACCTGCACAAACTAGCAAAGGTTAGCAACATCAGAAAGTAGCAGAACCATAGCAGAATCGCACCACAGTACAAAGGAGATCCAGACAAAATTTTGACAATGACCACTGATGTGACATGTTCCGTCCTGTAGCGATCTTCCCTTCCTATAAGAACTCCCCTTAGGCTAGTTCATTCAAATGCACCAAGGTGGGTTTTGCGAGCTCAGGAGAGGAAAGAGAGGAGAATCTAGAGATTTTCAGGATGGAAGGAGAGTCTTTCCGCGTTACGAAGAGGAGCAGGCCTAGCAGCGAGATCAGGCGACTCTCCAACCTCGAGGGTCATTTGAGTGGGACGATCATGTCGCATATGGTAAGCTGATTCATTTCAAATTTCTCCACGTGAACCTTCTTCTTACTACCTTCCTTTCTTCTTCTTTCTTTTCTCTTCCAGCCATATCCACTCTTCCCAGGCCCGAGGAAGTTTTCCAAACTGCCATGGCTTTCAAAGCTAACTTCCAACATCTCCATTGGCATGAGGGCCATACTCTCGAAGTGGCATCTGCAGGGGCTCCTTATTCACGCCAAACACTACGAGAAGATTCGTATGGACTGGGCGGCTATGGGCGCACTAGTGGAGATCTGGCATCCCCAGACCCACACTTTTATCTTCCCGACCTTCGAGGTGACCATCCTCCTCGAGGAGGTGGAACTTCTGCTCGGATTGAAGAAATTCAAGAGTGACGGGAAGGTGAAGGCTATGCGGATGCTGACACGGGGGACTTCCGAAAGCGTCCTTGGAAGCTTCATGCCGCCCGACGCAGCCAGAAAGGTCCGTACTCAAAAGGGGATCGATCTCCAAAAGCTCGCGAAGTGGGTCATGGACGCCCTGAGAGGGTCACCAGACGATGACTATTTGGAGGGAATCATGAAGGGGTTCACTATCTATCTGGCGGGTGCTCTCTTGTTTCCTCATACCGGCAACATAGTGGAGGAGGATCAACTAAGTGCCATTCGCGGAATCTGGAGTGGAAAGAGGGTGGGACCCGCCGTCCTTGCCTATCTTTACAGTGGCCTTACTGCCTCGAGCATGGGTAAGCCTCCTTTTGGTTGCGCACTTGTCTTGAATTGCTGGCTTGATTTGCACTTCAAATTCGACCACCGCGAGGGAATGCCAACTGCTTCGAAGCTCTTCCAACAAAGCCCTCTTCATCACATAGCCGACGTGTTAGGCTTCGGTGGAACTGTAGTGAACCGCGTTCCGTGGCTGAAGAAACGTGAAGACTGGCGGTCTCACTTCCGCACCGTGACACAAGGCTTCTTTACTTGCGCACCGTCATGTCTGCTTTCGCTAGATTTCCTCATGAGGCCTTCTCCCGAAGTTGATCTTCAACTGATCGGCACGACCGAGTTCGTCCTTTATAATGCGCATCGGTGCTGCCTCCAGATTGGCATCCCACGCCATTCGTTCCCGCCACCGATTGGCATCGTTCCTTTGAAGAAAAGAGAGTTGGGCACTGAGACGGACGCGAAGGAAGCGAAGGCCATTAAAGCTCCCTGGAAGACAAGTGTTGCGGGAAAGGCCTTAGCGCAGGTGGTGGAAGAATGCGAGCCGTGGAGGGCTTATGTAACCGAACTGGGGAAGTTAAGGCCCAAGGCGCCTAAACCCCTGATATAGCTCATTCTGCTTTCTGATGGAATAAAATCTGGCATTTGGCAGTTTTGGACCAGTTCCCTTAATTATTATTGTCTTTTTTGTGGTTTTTCTTTTTCTTTGTGTTTTTATTTTTTTGTTTGGATTATATACATACTCTTATCTTTTTTACTTTTATTATATATATATACCTTTTTTTTGAAATATTTTTTTTATTATGGGGGCGTCCTGGGGCCTGGACGCCCCTAATTTTATATTTTTGATTTTTTAAGTTTTTTTGTCTTGGGGGCGTCCAGGGGCCTGGACGCCCCTAATTTTTTATTTTTGATTTTTTAAAATTTTTTGATTTGGGGGCGTCCACTGTCCTGGACGCCCCTAATTTTTTATTTTTTATTTTTTTAAATTTTTTGATTTGGGTGCGTCCAGGGTCCTGGACGCCCCAACTTTTTATTTATTATTTTTTTATTTTTTTATTTTAGGGGCGTCCAGGCGCCTGGACGCCCCTAAATTTTTTGAATTTTGAAAAAAAATAAAAAAGGTGGGGGCGTCCAGGCGCCTGGACGCCCCAATAACAGTGGATCTTATATATATTGGGGGGGGCCTCACCCCCTGCTCATTTGTACTGTTCATTCTGACGACCCAGTCACCCCAGACGACCCATTCTTAGTCCCAATGGAGCGAGGGGGATCGAGCCAGGGTCCAGCGAAGCGGAAACGACGGGCTCGTCGTCCGAGGAGGCTGAGGGATGATGCCGAGGAGGCTGCTGCGGCGGAGGAGATTGTCGCGGGTGAGGAGGCTCTTCCTTTGGCCTTGGAGGCTGCAGTGGACGCTGGCGACGCGGCAGAGGACGAGCACGATCCGGTAAGCCCCTTAGACCTCCATTCTATTGGTTCACTGGGTTAAAAGGGCGGACGAGAGGCTGTGTGAAGAACGCCGGGTGTGAGGGAAGGAGGCGTCCAGGGGCCTGGACGCCTCCACATTTTCTTTTTTGTTCTCTTTTTTTAAATTTATTTATTTTTTGTAAATAATAAAAAAAGAATTAAAAAAAAGGAGGCGTCCAGGGTATGGGACGCCTCCATGATAATAAATATATATATATATTTTATTTATTTTTATTTTTGTTTTTTGGGTTTTTCTAAAATTAAAATAAAGAAAATGAAATGGAGGCGTCCAAGGTGTTGGACGCCTAAAAAAAACATAAATATTTTTAAAAAATAAAAATAAAATAAGATGAATAAGTAGTATATACAGTGTTATTGTTTAATATTATTCATGACGCTGATGTATTTTTTATTGGTTTTGTGGTGTGCAGGGTGTGATGAAAGGACAGATCAGCTGGTCCCTAGTGGTAGCAGCATACCGTGGGCTGCCGGACTTCCAGAGGACGCGTGTGGACGCCATGGGCTTTGGAGCTTTCCTTAGGATCGAGCCCTTCCGGCTCGACCTTCCTCTTATCCAGGCATTGAGGGAGCGGTGGCACGCGCCGAGCCGAGCGTTTCTGATGCCCTGGGGGCACATGGTGCCGACACTCGAGGACGTGGCTCGGATCACCGGGCTACGGGTTGACGGAGAGGCGGTGAGCGGGGTCACCTACCCCGACTACCGAGAGAGTGCCCTGGACCTGCTGTGGTTAGAGACGAGCGTGACTGATAGAGACAGCAGGGTAGTCGGCCGAGTGGAGATCATGGAGGCGCTCGGATTCGTTGACCCGCGCCAGCGGGTTAGCGAGACTGGGGCGGAGTTTCTGGCACGATTGGAGGGAGATGCCAGCGCAGCTTTCACCCAGGATCCGAGCGAGAGGGAGCTGGTGGATCTAGACCTTCGGAGGTTTCTTTTCTTCTTCCTGAGCCGCCTTCTGCTGGGGACGAAGGGGGATGGCATCCACTGCCGTTTCCTCGGGATCTTGGCAGATCTGGACAGAGTGGGACACTACGCATGGGGAGCGGCTCTGCTTGCCCATTTGATTGCTGATCTCTCCCAGACTTCGGAGAAGGAGACGGCAGTCATCGGCTTCGCACCTTTTCTCTAGGTACACAATTTATTTATGCATTTTCACAGTTAAATATGCAATTATTATACTAATGATACATGATGAATGCAGGTGTGGAGCTATTACTATTTCCCGATGGGGAGGGCTAGGCATGGGAACAGGAGGGCCGTGCCTCTGGCGCGGCGGTGGAGGCCGGTCGTGGTGGCAGCACCCCACGGCTACCAGCTGGCGTCGCTTCGTCGGGAGCTGAGCGAGTATCCCGAGGCCATGGTATGATGCGTATGATTTTTTTGTGTTTTTATGCATGTGACTATCATGATGTATGCATGATGATGCAGGTGGTGTGGAGGCCCTACCTGGGCATGGGCGATGCTGGCCAGCCCTGGGTTGTAGCGGGTCTTCCTCGTTTCAGGCGGGACGTGTGGGTCCATTGCCTGAACGAGATCGAGCCGCTTCGGCTGAGGCTGGTTATGAGGACGTTGGGGCTAGCCCAGGAGTGGGTTGATGTAGAAGAGCCGGCCCGCATCGGGCGGAAGATCAAGGGGAAGGCGAAGGTCGTGGACTGGCGTACGCGCTTCCCAGCACAGTACCATGACTGGCAGCAGGGCGGGGTCCCAGTGGTGTCCCATGTACAGGACAGTACTGATTACCTGAGACGGTACCGGGCTACGTATGGGGACCGCCTCTTCCTTGGTGGTATGGCAGGGGTAAGTGAAATGAGAATGCTTCACTCTTCTATATGTATATGCATGTAACACTAACTTATGTGCAATGCAGGATGCTCGTGATACCATGATCGCCGACCTGCAGGCCCAGTTGGCGGACGCCAGGCGACAGTTGGTGGCCATCCGACAGGAGTTGGAGATCCTGGTGAGTTTATGTGATGCATTTTTTTTGACCTGGATTTTTGATGCTTAGCCTTTGACTGACGTTTGCCCCGTGTTTCAGCGGGCCCACCAGACAGCGGCAGCCGGGACGGCTGGTGGAGCGGGTTCCAGTTCGCGGGGCCCTCCTCCGGAGGTTTCTGCCCTCTAGGAGCAGCTGGCATATGCGGTGGCTCGGGCTGAGGAGGCCGAGCGTGACCGCGAGGCTCAAGTGAGTGCTTGCCTGACCTTGACTCTCTTTTGGATGCTTTCCTTCTATCACTGTTGTTCTCTTATGGTGCATGCGTGCTTTGACAGGTGGCCGAGATTCGGGAGGCCCTGGCGCGTGCTGTTCGTGCCGAGCAGGAGCGCGACGCTCGGGTGGCGGAGCGTGACGCCTGGATTGCAGAGCTGGAGGAGGAGCGTCGACGGGAGGCTGAGGAGCTCCCTCGCGACATAGTGGATCTGCGGATCACCCTCGAGCTGTCGAGGAGAGAGGCGATGAGGAAGAGAGAGGAGAGGGAGAGGGTAGGGAGAGCGTGGAGAGAGAGAGTGAGAGGGATAGGGAGAGAGAGAGGGAGGAGCGACAGCGGGATCAGACTGAGAGGAGGGCTCTAGAGGCCCAGCTGCTGGAGCTCCGATTGAGTCTCGGCACGGCGGAGGGAGGCTTCGGGAGAGCGAGGAGCGGTACCAGAGGGCGAACGAACGCGGGGCGCGACTTCGTCAGTCTGGTTCTTTTTCCATGGGCAGCTATCTGGTTTCTTCGGCCGAGGAGCGTCGTCGCGCCTTCGAGGCTGGAGTGCCACCGCAGGGCGAGGCGAGCACGGCTTCTCAGAGTTCGCAGAGGCCCCCTAGGGATCCCCGGCAGAGGAGGGAGGAGAGAGATGACCAAGAGGGTGATGGTGAGAGTTAGAGAGTTGCTTGTACACGTCACCCTTCTCACTGTATGATGTACTTTCGGCTATTATATGAAATGAAAATGACTTTCTTGTGTTGTGTGTACTTTTCTCTCTCCCACACCTTCTTCTTTGCACTGAGTTGTCCTTCGAGGCACGCTCCACGAGACCTTACCCTGAACAGCGGGGAACTACGCTTTGCATGGGGGATTCTGTTTCCTTTCTCCCCCTTTTGGGCGCGTCCAGGCGCGAGGATGCGTCTTAGTCCCTGAATTCAAATTTAAAGCGTCGGGTGACCTTTCTTCTCCCGTGCCTTACCCGCAAACGAGCCCGCCTTCCGCCGAAACTCGCTTGCCCCTTTTTCGTCTTCCTCCTCTTTTGATTGATGGAGTTCGGTGGGCCCGATCATGGTGAAGGTGGAGAGGGACGAGGAACTCCTCGCCCGAGGAGGGACGCGCCAGAGCACGGAATGACGTCTATGGAGGAGGAAGGGCCACTTCGGGCCCCCGAGGGACCCGAGGGGCCCGATGTCGCGGAGGGAGGTGAACACGGTCTGGTAGGTGCTTGGTTTTCCCTCTCTTTGATCCATTTTGAGTTTTGAAGCAAACCGTGCGAGGGGGGAAAGGGTTCGGCGAGTGTTGCACTTAAATGATGGATGCGTCCTAGACAGGGGACGCGTTCTTTTTGACTGATGTGGGACCCCTTTCTTGGTGCAGGACATGGCAAGGACCCTGGGCCTGGCCGATGAGTGGGCGAGTGCGGACGAGCCGAGCCGCGTCAGGAGGGAGAGTCGCGGCAAGGCGAGGCTCGAGGACTGGCCCGTATGTCTCCCTGGACAGCAAGGGGGTGTACTGGTGCAGGACAGTGCCGACTTCCTGCGGCGGCAGAGAGAGAGTTACGCGGGGCTTCCCCAAGCTGGGGACACGCGTGGCATCGGCGGCTCGCGCGCCCAACTGTCAGAGACTAGGCGGCAGCTGGCCATCGCTCAACATGAGCTGTTGCTCCTGGTAAGTTACGTGCCGCTCTTTTAACTTCAGATTTTGGAGTTTCACTGACGATCGTTGTTTATTTTGTTCCAGCGTGCCCAGCAGACAGCGGCGGCGGGGATGATTGGTGGTGCATCTTCCAGTTCCTCGGCCCCTTTTCTCGAGATTGCCTCCCTCCGGGAGCAACTTGCCGGTGCGGTGGCTCGGGCGACCCGGGCGGAAGAGGAGCGTGATGCCTGGGTGGCGACTGTAACGGAGCTGCGGCATCGTGGTGAGGAGAGGCCTTCTCCAGACATCCTGGAGTTAAGGGTTCTTCTGCAGATGATGAGGAGAGAGGCAGAGAGAGAGAAAGTCGAGAGAAGGTCCGAGCGACAGCGGGATCAGACCGAGAGGAGGGCCCTGGAGGCCCAAGTGAGGGAGCTCCAGCTGGGCCTTCAGGCCGTCGTACAGAGGCTAGGAGGGATGGAGACGCGCTACGAGAGAGCGCGAGAGTTCGGGGAGCGACTCCGTCAGTCCGGTCGCTTTGCTGCTAGTGGCTTCTTCGCCACGCCAGGGGAGGAGCAGCGAGTCACTGCTGCGGAGCAGGCGCCAAGAGGCGAGGCAGTTGCTGCTGCACGAGGATCCCGGAGACTTCTGAGGGACCCTCACCTCGGGGGAGAGGAGAGGGACGCCTAGAGGGACGAGCATGAAAATAATGGCAAGAGCTGGCGAGCTAGTGGACCCGCCACCTCTCTATGATTGTAGTGTTTGTGACAGCTTATGTAGAATTATGAATGGAATGATTTGATTTTCTGCTGCTTGTTTGTTCTCTTGTGCGTTCCTTCTTCCCTACACTTCTTCTTTGGCACTGTTTCCATGTGATGGGTCTGCCGAGACTCCACCCCAAGCAGAGAATCGCGTCTTGCTGTGACCATTTTCCACGGGAATCTCCCGTCGAAGTCAATAATGACGGCCCTAGTCCCTTTTCCCGGATGTTGTGTCAAATTTTGCAGACGTCCTCCAAAACATGATAGGGTTTCCCTAGACAACATAGGGGGCTAGTCGTCATATTCTTCGTCCAATCAATCACCATGTGCGAGCGGTGAAGTGACATACGGGACCGCATGACAGGTTCCTCATTGCGAGGGCTATCATTAACAGGTGATGGAGGCAATCTTGGCCCGCACTCCTTCCATTTCTATAAATTCTTGTCCCTTTTATCTTCCCAAGTATATCGAGAGCTAACTCGAGGAGCACAAGTTCTCACGGGAGAGGAGGAGTTCAAAATTCCGAGAGTTGGATGGAGGGCGAATCTTCCCACTCCTCGAAGAGAAGCAGATCCAGTGGTAGTAGTTCCAGGAGACTTTCGGACCTCGAAGGGCACTTCAGTGAAAGGGCTCAATCACAACTCGTAAGCCAAGTTTTCCTACCCCTCTTCTCATTCTTTCTTCCTTTCTTCTGACCAAACCTCACCTCCATTCCTTGTATGTGTAGGTTGTGATGAAATCACAAATCTTATGGGAGTTGGTAGTAGCAGCGTACAGGGGCCTCCCAGATTTTCAGAAGGCGAGGCTAGACGTGATGGGATTTGGTACCTTCCTTCGGATCGAGCCGATCAAGCCTGACCTGGTTCTGATCCAAGCCTTGTGTGAGAGATGGGACCCAGTGAGTCGGGCATTCCTGATGCCCTGGGGGCACATGGTGCCCAGCTTGGAGGATGTGGTCCGGATCACAAGCCTGAAGGTAGAGGGCGAGGCAGTGACCGGAGTCACTTACGCGGACTACAGAGAAGGTGCCCAGAAGTTACTGGGTTTGGACCTAGATGGTCGGAAAAACAGGTCGGTAGCTAGGGCGTCCCTCATGGATGCATTAGGGCTCACTGACACTCATCGGCGGGACGATGAATCCTCAGAAGAGTTCATGGAAAGGATGGAAATAGGATGCCGTGCCGTGTACTGCACAGATTTCGGCGACTGGGAAAGATGCAACATAGATTTGAGGAGATTTCTCCTCTTCCTTTTGGGGAGATTGGTACTGAGCTCGAAAGGGGACGGTATCCAATGTTGCTTCCTGGAGCTGCTGTCAGACCTTGAAAGAGTAGGGTATTATGCCTGGGGAGCCGCCATGCTGGCACACTTGTTTGCAGGCCTATTCCAAGAAACAGATCGTGAGATGACTGTGAGTGGTTTCACACCATTCATCCAGGTATTTTTTGGTTTTGCTTGTTTTATTTTTTTTTTGTGTTTTTGCAAAGTACTGATGACCTGCGCCGAGCAGCTGTGGAGCTATTATTATCTCCCTATGGGGAGAGCTCGGCATTGGCGACCCGTGATGGTGCCGTTAGCCAGGCGGTGGGAACCCATCATGAGTGCGGCACCCCTAACCTACCAACTGATGGTGCTAAGGCGGGAGCTACAGGAGTTCCCTGCAGCGATGGTAAACTGGAGACCCTACTCAGACATGGTCGATGCCGACCAGCCGTGGGTTCTAGCAAGTCGTGCCCGGTTTGGATGGGAACTGTGGATGCACTGCCTAAATGAAATCGAGCCGCTTCGGCTACGATTGGTTATGAGAACTTTAGGACTGGCTCAAGAATGGGTGGATTCAGCTGCGCCACCTCGTGTCGGGAGAAAGACGCGAGGACCGGCGACCTGCATTGACTGGCGCGTGCGGTTCCCTGAATAGTATGAAGACTGGCAACGGGGTGGCACGATTGTAGAATCACAGGCACGGGATAGCGAGGACTACTTGCGTCTATATAGGATAAAGTACGTAGAGCGGCTCCAACCCCGGGGACTTGTGGAGGTAGGTTTCCCCTTTTCTCTTCTCTTCTTTCTCCTTTTCTTGGTTTTCTGGTGAAAATGCTGACTTGTAAGGCTGCAGGATGTCCGGGATGCCATGATAGCGAATTTACGAACTCGCTTGGCAGAGATGGAACAACAGTTGGGCAATGCCCGCGGAGCTACGAGCGCCTTGGTAGGTGTACAGTACGTTCCTAATTAAAACCTCAGATTCCGGATGTTGGCTGCTAATTCACGCGGTCGTAGCATGCCCAGATTGGCGCGGCTTCCCCAGCGATGGGAGTGGGTGGTGCCTCTTCCTGCTTGTGGATTCCCACCTCAGAACTTGACTTGTTTCATGAGCAACTTGCTCACGCCACGCAGCGTGCTGCGGAGGCAGAAGGGATGCTCTCTATACAGGTAAAAGTTTCAGTGTTGAGTTCTCTTGGTTTACGCCTTATCGCGTATCTGAGATGGTACACTTGGCAGGAAAAGGAGACGGAAGAAGCGCTTGCCAAGGCTGCGCAGAAGGAGGGAGGCTAGGATAGCAGAACTGGAGAGGGAACTGCGGCGTCATTCTGATGACGACTCCTCTAGGGATGCCGTAGAACTGAGGATCACTCTCCAGTTGGAGAGGGAAGACTGCGAGAGAGAACGTCTAGAGAGAGAAAGAGACGCAGAGAGAGAAAGAGCCAACAGATTGACTGAAAGGGAGGAACGAAGGGCCATGGAGGCCCAACTATTCGAACTCCGAATCAGCCTTGGTCTTGCTGAACAGTGGCTGAGAGATGGTGAGGAGCGCTACCGAAGAGCACGAGAGCGTGGCTTTCGTGTTGGTAGCTTCTCTGCTGCTTCCGTAGATCAACGCCGGGATGCGGGAATAGGAAGAGGAGTACAGAGCGGTAGGAGTACCGCTTTTCGTAGTTGGGTAGCACCTTTGAGAGTGTTTTGCCCGGAGAGTAGTGGGACGAGTAATGCAGAGAGAGAGGGCGGAACTTGATGTAATTTTTTTGGTTTTTGGAATAAAATATAAGGTTCGGTTTGTTTGTTTTTCACTTATGCTTCAGTTGCCTGAATCCCTGCACATATCACTGAAACAAACAAATCAGAATTTCTGTTCTGACTTGGCCCCTTGCTCAATAAGCAAATGGTCACTGCGACTGTCCTTGATAATTGGTCAAGGGGCCAAGCCTTTATTAATAAAGGCAAGATAAAGATATGATGATGATAAATGCGACACGAATGCAAGTGGTATTAAAAGTGAGATGCTGCACGCAAATGCAATCATGTAAAATTGATTTGTTTTCTTTTTAATATTTGATATTTTTTGTTGTTGTTTTATCATAAAAAAGATTTTTGTTTGCAAATATGTACATTTTCTCTTTTTCCTCTTTTTTTTGTTGTTTTTATCATTTCAATTTTTTTGTTGCTAACGCCCGGCAAGCACCCAAATGGCACCTAACCTACGTGAGAACATGGGTTTCTTACTAACCTCCCAGGTATCTTAAGTGCACATCTAGGTTGATTTGGGGCTCTAGACCCCTCGAATGATGATCCCGCCGGCTAAGACTTACCCTGATGACAATACCGTCATGCCATGCTTAGGCTCCCAGTCGCTTCCGACCACAGGGATTCACCCAAAAGGTGTTCGAGGTAAATGATTTGCCCGACCCGGGTCTATTTCCTCACAACTCTAGATGGTATAAGATGGAACACCCTGGAACCCTAACGACCAACCGCGCGACGCTGACCCGGAATCAGACGCCGTCGCACCCATAGGTGACGCGCTTGCATTGGCCTAAGCCCGAGGTTAAACAAGAAGACATCAAGGTGGTAAACAGGGGTCTTGACCAGCCAGAAACACGGAGACTCCTTCGCAGCGATAGCTTTTACTTTTCAAAGTAGGCAACCAAATGTGTATATTAAAATAAGGTCGCAGACCCTAGGCAGTTTTCACCTTTCAGAAACTCCATCGAACTTTCATCTTTAGAGGGAGAAGGAAGAGTGTAGGGGATAAACCTCCTGAGAGGACCGACAAAGCCGTTAACCCGGCGAGCGAATAAGGGCCCATTAACTCTTTCCTTTCAGACAACTTCGGACCAAATCTCGAGCATTTACATTCCACGGCCCCCTTTGTGGATTCAGACTTTTGCTTTGAGGGGTTCCATTTATCGCACCAGGCACGGTCACGACCAGGCTTTTCTCTTGATTTTGATTTTGTATTTCTTTTTGTGAGGGAGATAAAGTCGTTTGACGTTTGTGGGCTCCCTTTTCGTGTGCCTGCGGGGACACTGCCCTCTTCTCGTGCTCTGATCGATGCTCGAGGAAATAGATCCTACTCTTGCCTTTGGGGTTTGAGTTTCGGTTTCTCATGCTTAGCATTTTAAGGGCGCCGACTGTCTCATTTGGTCGAAGAGAAAAGAATAAAGATTACAGCTTCCGGAGATCTTCTGGGTGGATTCCCACCGTAGGTGATGCTACCGACTTTTTTGAATGAAATACATAAGTGAGCACATGTTAGCTTCCTTCGAGCGAGCATAGGCTGACGTGGCCGGACAGGGATCTCCACGGTTCTGGCAAACCAAGACCCGGTGCCTACCAAGCCTTAATGGGCCCTATCCTAACATGAAGGTTAAATGCAGGGACTTAACTATATGGTGACTGCCAGGCATCGGTATTTTAAATTTTCCATATTTTTAGTGGTTTTCAATATTTCTTTGTTTTTGATGTTTTTATCTTTTCATCATTTTTTTTTGTTTGTGCTAAGGGTAGTATTTCTTAAGAAAAAGCCCATTCCAAGGGTGGGATAACTCGGTCCCTTCGGCGTTGATTAGCTTGTAGACGTTGCCAGGGTACACGGCTTAAATTACAAAAGATCCTTCCCAATTGGGTTGGAGCTTAGAACGCGGACCTCCAGGTTTGACAAAAATTCTTTTTACGACCATCTCACCGACTTTGAATTTTCTCTCAACGACTTTCTTTTGGTAAAAGCGAGCGAGTCTATTTTGATACACACGCGCGTGTTCGGCAGCGGCCAGCCGTTTCTCATCCAAGAGTTTCAACTGGGCGAGGAGTGAATTACGACGATCGTCGAGGGGAAATTCCTCGTCCAATTGTACCCTGAGAGAAGGGATCAGAGTCTCATACGGGACTACCGCTTCCATACCATAAGTAAGGGCAAATGGAGTCTGTCCGGTGGGGGTACGGATTGAAGTGCGATAGGCCCATAGGGCTTCGATAAGTTTTTCTGGCCAGTCTGAAAACTTACTAGACTCGCAGGTTTTTTTGATGATTTTGAGCAATATTTTATTGGTGGCCTCCGCTTGGCCGTTACCTTGTGGGTAATAAGGCGATGAATGATGCAATGCAATTGCGTACCTTTTGCAGAGGTCCTGTAGGTCCTGAGAAATGAACTGTGGCCCATTGTCGGTGACGATTGTGCTTGGGACGCCGAATCTGGCGAGGATGTTCTTCATGATGAACCTGCAGACTGTTGACGCCTTGATTTCCGCGTAAGCTTCGTCTTCGGCCCATTTGGTGAAGTATTCCGTCGCAGTAAGGATGAAAGATTTCTGCTTGGTGAGGGAATTGGGATCACCTAGGGGACCAATGATGTCGAATGCCCACATGGAGAAAGGCCACGGGGAAGATATTGGATGAAGTGAGGAAGATGGTGAATGGATTTTATCGGCGTGAAGTTGACACTTGACACACCTACGGACATAGACAGCACAATCTTCTTCCATAGTGGGCCAATAAAAGTCTTGGCGAATGATCTTTTTGGCGAGCATCTGACTATTCACGTGGCCACCGCACACACCCGAGTGCGTCTCCTCCACACATTTCCAAACCTCATCGTCACCAAGACATCTTAACAGAATACCAGTAAGGCTCCTCCTATAGAGTAGACTTCCAACCAAAGTATATTTCTGAGCCGCTCTTCTTATGGCTTTCTTGTCCTCTGTGGTGGCCCCTTCAGGATAAGACCGATCTTGGCAGTATTTGACAATTTCATAGAACCATGGTTTCTCTTCATCAGCCAGTTCTTCTTCGGCCTCCGCCAACATGATCTCCCTCTTCTCAAGGATATCTTCCTGCAGGATCTTTCTTGCTATCCTGTCTTTGATGTTTACGTAGGAAGCATCATCGATTGCAGGGGCGTGAAGTTTATAGATAGAAATGGACTTAAACCATCTTCCTAGAGGGAACCTTATGGATGATGCCAACGAGGCGAGGGCATCGGCGAGAATATTCTGATGACGAGAGACATGAACAAAGATCAGTTTGGCGAATAGTTTGGCAAAGGCAGCAGTAAGTTCTTGGTATGGCTTGAGTTTGGGATCGCGAGTGCAATATTTAGTGAGCACCTGGCGAATGATGAGTTGACTATCACCTACGACTCGCAACTCAGTGATACGAAAAGAATGAGCGAGTTCTAGGCCAGCTAGAAGAGCTTCATATTCGGTTATATTGTTGGTGACTGGAAATTTGAGTTGGTATGCCAATGGGAATGTGAGGCCTTCAGGCGACAGGAGGGCGATGCCGATTCCTTTCCCTTGAGAATTCAGAGCTCCATCAAAATATAGTGTCCACATTGGCTCATCTGATTGGTTGACGGACATTAGTTCCTCATCTGGAAACTCTGATTGGACGGGATCGAACTTGGGAAGAGGATGGTGAGCGAGATGCTCGGCTATGGCATAGCCTTTAATCGCCTTTTGCTGGATGTAGGTGATGTCGAACTGAGAGAGAAAACTTTGCCAGTGTGCTAGCCTATCCGTAAGGACGGATTTCTCCAGAAGGAATTTGATAGGATTCATTCGAGCAATCAAGTGGACCTCGTGAGCCAAGAAGTAGTGCTTCAATTTTTGCACTACCCAAACGAGGGCAGCACAGGTTTTCTCCATGCCGGTGTACTTCTGCTCACAGGGATTGAGGAGTTTGGACAAGTAATAGGTTGCCCGTTCCTTGCCTTCTTCATCAGCTTGTGCAAGGACGGCTCCCACGGAGTCATCCAAGACTGAGACGTAAAGGATCAGAGGTTTTTCTGTTTTGGGTGGAATGAGAACGGGTGGACTAGCCAGATATTCCTTCAACCCTTCAAAAGCTTTCTGACATTTAGAATTCCAGTGGAATTCTACTCCTGGCTTGGTCAACTCGTAGAGAGGTCTACACCTTTGTGAATGTTGGGACACAAGCCGACGAATAAACTGTAACCTCCCGATTAAACCTCGGACTTCCCTCAAATTCTTGGGAGGCGGCATATCCCTGATAGCCTTGGCTTTGTCGGGATCTATCTCGATCCCTCTTTTACTCACGATGAACCCCAGCAATTTACCTGACGACACACCAAACACACACTTCTTCGGGTTCATTTTCAATTGGAACTCTCTTGACCTTTGCAAGACCTTAGCCAAAACTTCTGGATGTTCCATCCTGGTCCTTGATTTCACCAATAAGTCATCCACAGACACTTCCAGATATATGTGCATCATGTCATGAAATATGGCCATCATCGCTCTTTGATAAGTAGCTCCAGCATTCTTTAATCCGAACGGCATGACCACGTAACAATATGTTCCCCAAGGGGTAGTGAATGACGTCTTTTCCTGATCCTCTTCTGCCAAACGAATTTGATTGTAACCTGAAAATCCATCCATAAAAGAGAGGGTTTCGTAGCCTGCCGTGTTATCAATCAGCACATCAATGTGAGGTAAGGGAAAATCATCCTTTGGACACGCGCGGTTAAGGTCCCGGAAGTCGATGCAAATCCTGACTTTCCCATCTTTTTTCATGACCGGGACAATGTTCGCCACCCATTGAGGATAAAGAACGACTCTAATGAACCTGGCTTTGTGGAGCTTATCGACCTCTTCTTTCATTTTCAAAGCCATCTGAGGGTGGAAACGCCTTAACCTTTGTTTTACCGAGATGGACCCTGGTTTTAAGGTTAAACGGTGTTCGACCAAGGTTGAATCCAGACCCGACATATCCTCGTAGCTCCATGCAAACGTGTCCTTATATTCCTTGAGAACCTCAATTAATGCCTCTTCTTCATAGGGTGGTAGGTTGTCACTTATGAGGATGATCCTAGGGTCTTCCTCAGTTCCCAAGTTGACTTCTTTGGTGGATTCTTCTACGGCGGTTGACGGCTCGTCGAATCTCCCCATTCCACTAGCGTATGCGCCCGCCGCATCCTCATATTCTTCACCCTCATCTTCAGTGGGACATTCTTCATCCGTGATCTCGTAGACTCCATGCCCTTCATCAGATGCACAGTCGCCCTCGCATTCTATTTCGGGTAGCTGGATGGGATTTTCTAACAACTGGGGGATGGCAAGAAGGGCCTGACACCTGGCGGCCAAATCCAGAAGGAATCGACGAGGGATCTGCCTACCCTTGGCTTTCTTCCTAGGTACTACCCTTGGCCTATCATTCCTAGATTGACTGACAATATTTACAGAAGAAGAGGAAGACGAAGAGGATGGTGTAGAATGTACAGGAGAAGACCCCTCAGAGGAGGGGTAGAAAAGGTCGCTCATCGGACCTTGGACGGGTGGTCCGCAAGGCGGTACGCACCCGTGGGAGATGTAGGAGGTTTCCTCAACGAAGATGTGTTGTTGGGGAGTTTGAAAATTGACGTTTTTTTTTCTTTTTCATTTTTAATGACAAAGCAGTGAAAAGAGATTGGAGGAGAGAGGAAAGTGGTTATGGCTAGAGGATTGTGAGGCTCATAGAGCAGATCATGGTTGAAGACCTGGCGCGGGTTGAAAAGCCCGCGTAGGTATGTAAGCAAAGAAGGGGACCTGGGAAGATCATCAGACAATTGTCTGGCCTAGGAAGAAGATATCAGCAAAGGCTGAGACGAGTGGATGGAGAAGATGGCGGCTAATGAGCCGTCGACGGCAAAGTTGAGGACGGATGAAGATCCGTCGATGACAGAGTCCTTCTGGCGAGGACGAGGATAGTTTGGAACCTTGGCAAGAGTGGTAATATTCTCTGGTGTTCCGGAGATCAATGGTGGTCCTTCAAGCTGCGGAGACGAGAACATCCTTTCCAGTGCAACGGAAATGTCCCGTATGTCGAACCATTTGTCCCACTCACATTCCGGATCTTTGATCTTGCCTCTTTTGGTGATCCTCGGACATTTTTCAGCCAAATATACAGCATGTGATCTCCCATATGCTTCTCGTGGGTAATCTCCCATCTGAACAACGGGCCCTCTATTGAAGTGGTTTGATAGAGTCCATGTAAGGGGCTTCCAATATGCCTTGAACGGTCCTTTGAAGCCTAGGCCGAACCGCAGGTTCGGCCTAATTTCCTTTGGCGGTTTGAGCATACCCTGTAACTGTGCGCCCAGACCTTTTCCTTGTTGATAGCCGATGTTCCTCATAATCTCCCAACCTTTGGAGTGAAAAGGGAGACATGATGTTGTGGTTGCCCTGACCGGTTCCTTTGGTGCTAGTGGAACATGAGATGGATCACGTACGTCCAGCAGTGACAATATGGGCCGATGAGACGGCCAAACAGAAGGCAGAGAGGTGTTGATAGCATCCACTGTGTGAAGGACAGGTGTACTGACCACTTTAATAATTCTCCCATTGTAAGGAAACTTCAGGCACTGATGGTTGGTGGAAGGCACAGCGTCCATGGCTTCGATGTAAGGGCGACCCAGTATAACCTTGAATGTGGGGTCCATGTCGAGGACATGGAATTCCGTGGGAATTGACATGGGGCCTAGTTCTACCTTCAGAATAATCATCCCCTGTGGCGGCCTTTTGCTATTGTCATAAGCCGTGACCGTGATCGAGGAATGTCTTATTTGTTCCTCGTTGACCCCACACAACTGAAGAGTGCTCATGGAGATCACATTTATGGATGCACCCGTGTCCACAAGACACGGGTTTATAGATACCCCATTAATTTTTATTGAAATGCACAATGCATATTTCCGAGCTTCCTTGGGAGCGAGCTCGTAGTTGTGAAACATGATGGCTGGTTGTGTGTCTGTTGGGGTTAGGACGGTCGAAATCTTCTCCACGGGGAGGTCTTCATTAACCATGACCTTTTGAAGATATTCCATCAAGGCGGCCTGGTGGGATGTGGATCTTTGAAGTAGCTCCAGGATGGAGATCCGGGCAGGTGTCTTGTCCAAGTGCTTCAATAGATCATACTGTGTTCCAGGGATAGCTCTTTCTGGTTGTTCTGCATCATCCTTCTCTGACTGAGATTGCTCGGGATTCTGACTGTTGTGGGGGAAAACCCTGTGGAAAATCCTTCCACTCCGGAGCACCATTGCCTGCGGCTTTTGTACCTCTGTGGGGGTAGCAGTGGGTTTTAACAGGGGTTTGAGGGGTAGTAGTGGAGGAATGGTTGATGAAGTAGGGGTGATGACGGGAGCAGGGATTCTGATGAGGGGTTTGTTAGGTGGCGGCATGGAGGTAGAGGGGATATCGCGCGGATTATGAAGGATAAGGGGTCTAGAAGGTGACGGTGGAGACGAAGTAGGAGTGGGTAGGGCTTGAAGTGGGCAATGATTTTGAGGTGGGTGATGGTTAATGAGTGGTTTTGAAGGCATTAGTGGTGATATGGTGGAGAAAGACAGGGTTATGTATGGTTGACGGATGATAAGGGATTTAGAAGGCGTAGGGGTAAATGTGGTAGAGGTGGATGGTAAAGTGGGGGAGTGAGAGAAGATGAGAGGGTGTGAAGGCGTAGTGGAGAGTGTCGGTTGATAGGAGGTCGGGGTGCGGATCAGAGGGCGTAATGGTAGTGGAAATGGTGATGGCGATATTGACGCGGGTTGATGAGAGAGAGGTGCTACCCGGGCAAGGCGAGGGGGTTGCATGACGATGGGGTTGGAGGAAGAAAGAATGGAGGTACTTTCCTGGTGCCACACCTGCTCTCTCCCGACTTCCGGGAAGGAGGAGATAGGGTTAACCTGATGATTGGGCTGTTGGTGCTCCGGTAATGGATTCTGTATTATGCCCATGTCGGGCTGTTGTTGTGGGGCCTGTTGAGCCAGCTGTTGTTGTTGTGGTTGCTGTTGCTGTTGCTGTTGTAACTGCTACTGTGGCCTATGAGGAGGTCTCCTAGCCTTGAGAGCCGCGACGTATCGTCTCATCTCATCCCAATCTATTTTATGTTCATCATTCATATCATGGATGTAATCTTTGAAATGGAAGCAATAATCTACTGTGTGTCTCGGCTGCCTGTGGTAGACGCAGTATTTGGAGGTATCAACATTGGGGGGCCACGCGGGCCTTTCTCTGGGTAGGGCGAGTTGGTTTGATGCCATGAGGGTATTAAAAATGTCTGCTAAGGTTTCTGGCAATGGTGGATAGTAGGCTCTCTTGGGACAGAGCGGCCTCCTTTGTTGCTGTTGGGGACCATAGTTCCCCGGGGGTGGAACTTGGTTGTACTGAAGCGGTGGTTGTTGTTGCTGAGGTTGTGGTTGTTGTTGCTGGGGTTGGCGTAATGGAGGCATATTATCCTGGGGTGGATTATTTTGGGGTGGAGGACGAAGAGGAAAAGGACCTAGTTGAAGGGGAAGTCGGGGCATTTATGGAGGCCTTGGGTTGACTGCATAGTTGGCATTGTTGACCGCACTGACTTGCTCATTTGTCACGACCCCTTCTGTGGCTCCGCCCGGGACACCAACGCCTGTCTTTCTGACCACTTTGGGCTTCGGCGACTCAAACATGTTCATGATGGGGGAGTCTTTTAACTGGGTTTGGATGTATCGGGCCCTTTCATAGAGTTCCTCCATTGTAGTAAGTTTATTCATGGCCAGGACGTGTCTGAACTGTGGGGTTGCATTAGACACAATCATCTTCACTTGTTCGGGCTCAGAGAGGGTATCCCTTATTCTTTCCGCCAGAGACCTCCATCTATCAGCATAGCGGACAAAATCCTCGTCGGGTTTCATCTTTTCGGCCACTAGGTCGGTAATGGAGAGTGAGGGACCGACCCTATCCCTATATTTCTGCAAGAACCTTCTCTGGACTATTTCAAAATTCTCGGCCTCGCGGGGCTCCAAGGAATAGAACCACTCAAGCGCGGGACCATCCAATGATCTCCGAAAGAGGTATGCCAGGGACCTCTGATCATTTTGCCAATAGGAGGATTCATACATGAAATCCTTGAGGTGAATGAAGGGGTTGCCGGTACCATTGTATCTGCGGTACGTGGGCATTTTGGAGGGAGGAAGATGAATGACGGGAAGGATTGGCAAAGCAACCTCCGGGGTGGCTTTCACGTCCACCATCCTTCTCAGATTTTGAAACTGCTCATCCGTGCGATTGAACCTATTGAGGAGCGATTGGGCGAGCTCCTCTAGAGGTGAAGGTGGCACTTGCCACTGGGGGAGAAACTGTCTCCCGGAGACTTGAGGGGGGAACCCGGAATGAGAGGGAGCTGTCGGACCGCCGACAGTTGGCCCTGGCTGAAGCGGTGTGTGGGGAACAACGGGAGTTTGAGATTGTGACGGGAACTGGAATGAGCGTGGTTGTTGGCTCGCTTGACCTTGAAGCGAGGTAGACTGGATGGCTTGCGCCAATGAGGGAGATGGAATGGCCTGCACGGACTCTTGGAGAGGTGCGATGGCCGGAGTTGATTCCTGGGGCGTAGGGGAAACAGATTTCCCCTTTAGAATGGCCTGGAAGGCCCGGAGCTGTTCAGAGGTGAGCTCCGTGTTGGCGAGGACGCCCAGTAAAGAAGAGATATCCTGTGGTGGGGACGTGTCCCCGGCAATAACCTGCACCTCATGCGAGGGGTCATGAGAAGGACCCGAGTCCATAGCATAGACTCGCGGGTCGGCTGACAAACCACGGCTAGGGTGGTTCTCCTCAAAAGACTCGTGAGACATGCTCACAGTTTTACCAGAACGTAAAAACATACACTAGCAAGTAGGTAGCAGAGATTATCAAACAAGTGGATACCTTTACGCCCTTTTTTTATGTTTTGATTTTGATGATTTTTTTGTATTTTTAGCGAGATCCGAAGTTCACACAAAATGGGGACCCTAGTTTGTTTTTGTTTCACCGCCGTGTCAGCTAGGGTCTCTCGTCTCACCACGAATGAAATGACTAACTCCGGGGAACTTCAATGGTACAACCAGCCCAGTGAACGAAGAGGAGATTCTTCGATGTCGGGGACTTACGGAGGTCCCAGTGTAGGAGATTCTAGTCCGTTGAGAGGAATTCCCAAACGGAGAGTCCTTCCTTCACCGGGAAAGGGTGATCCTCAAAAAAATGAAAAAAGGATAGAAAAGAGGAATGGATGTATGCAATGGAATGCTGACAGATATATAGAGTAAGAAAACAACAGAAATAACAGACATATAATAAACAAACAACCAATCACAACTGATAGTGCTGCCGTGAGCACAACGGGGGCGTGCGCGGGCGCCAAGGTGGAGAGGCACGGATGGTGCCGAACTTGCAAGGGTAGCCGGAAGGAAGCAGTAGAGGTCCCACCGTGATCGCCAATCTGTGAGCGACGTCACGCGGTTCGGGGTGCGAAGAGGACGCGGAGCGCGCGGGCTTCTCTTTTTTTTTGGTGTTTGTTTGCTGCAACACAGAAATAAGAGAAGAGAGAGAAGGGGCCACCACGGGGGATTGCTCCGGCGGGGCGAGCGGGACAAGTGTGATATAGCAAGATATGGGGGTTAAACGGCCATAGCGGGAAGTGACTCGCCGCGGCCTCGGGGGGACGGGAATGGTGCAGAAATTAAATAACAAGAATTGAAACGGCCATTTGGGAAGTGACTCGCCGCGGCCTCAAGAATATGAGCATATAATAAGATGACAGAATATAAAGAGAATACAAAGAGCGGGAATTTAAACGGCCATTGGGGAAGTGACTCGCCGCGGCCTCGAGAACATAAACAGATAAGAATATAACGTATAAGAACGTGAATTTAAACGGCCGTTGGGGAAGTGACTCGCCGCGGCCTCGAGAATATGAGCAGAATATAACAGAATATAAAGAGAATATAAGAACAGAAATTTAAACGGCCATTGGAGAAGTGACTCGTCGCGGCCTCGAAAACAAGATGTGATCGCCAGGGGTCGAAAGACCCCAAAATAAGAAAGTGATCGCGCCTACCTCAAGAGCGGGAGATGGCGGGTTGCTTCTTCCTCTCCCTCTGGCCGGCCGTCGGAGAGGGCTTTCCTCGGCTACCCTTGCAAAACAACGACAAACAAATGACAAGTGGATTAGAAAGATGGAGGTGTAGTATTCAAATCCTTGCGATAAAAATAACGAAATGATGGCAAGACACACACCTGGTTGGTGTTATCTTTTAAACCCCTCTCGGACCCGAGTAGGAGGAAAATGAGATGATGGATGTAAGAAATGTATAAGAAAAGGCGCCCTTATGAAGGGGGATAGGGGATGCAAGAGGATGAATGCAAAAGAACTACGAAGAAAAGGAAAGAATTGGCTTATTGGATGTGCCGATGGTGAAATCCGGCGGAGCTCCGGCAGCGTGGGGACGACGTGGAAGCGCGGTGGATGAAGACGACCTTCCTCTCGCGAGCGTGAGCACCCGAGAAGCCGGCAGAACCTCCACCTACAAAAGAACCCACGGGTTAGAAAATGACTCCGTAGCCTCTGGGCTCCGGCAGCCTATCGGATCACTTCGAAGCTCTCCCAGAACTGAGGGGGTGGGCCTCTATTTATAAAGCTACGGAGGGTCGAGGCGTCCAGGACCCTGGACACCTCCATCAGGGCCGAATTAATATTTTATTCTATTTTTATATATTTTTTTGGAATACTTTTGTGGAGGCGTCCAGGGCCCCGGACGCCTCAAACAGGTCCACCGAAAACCGACGACGGCCGCACGCGGTTTGGCACAACGCGTGGTTTTGTGAGCGGCGACTCGTGATTCAGAAATGGGCGCGTCCATGGGCCTAGACGTCTCTCTAATTTAGATTTTTTCACACACGACAAACCGTCGTTCGGTGGCCGGCGCCCGTGAGAGAGTTGATGGAGGCGTCCAGGGGCCTGGACGCCTCCAAAAATATGTTATTTTTTATTTTAATTTTGTCTTTTATGCCAAGGCTGGCATTTTAATTTTTTATATTTGTTTTTATGGAGGCGTCCAGGGTCCTGGACGCCTCCATTAATATATATATATTTTTATTTATTTATTTATTTTTTATGCCAACTGGCATTTTACACACATTTTTTTATTTTTATTTTTATGGAGGCGTCCAGAGCCCTGGACGCCTCCATTAATATATATATTTTTTATTTGGTTTTGGGCCCTGAGAAAATAAAATAAAATAAATTAAAAACATGGGGGCGTCCAGGGGCCTGGACGCCCCCATTAAGACCCACCCGGGTCCTCAGATCAGGCGTCGGCGGCCGCCCGGCAGACACCCTTCTTGATTCCGGAACCTCTTGGTGCGTCTGACTGGTGTTGATGCCGTCCGAATGCCGTGACGAGACGATTACGGATGCCGAAAAAGGTAGAAGAAGACCCAAGAAAAGGAAGTACTCAAGTGATTCGAAATGCGTAAGCCGTCGCGGGGCGTCGTATAGTAATATGAGATTTTCTCAGGAGACGTCAAGAATGGCGTGTCTACAGCAGGCGCGCCGGGATGCCTCCGTGCCGACCGCCCCTCCCCTTTAGTTTCACGCCGAATGCATGCATGCCGAGCCCGCCGGGAGGTTGCCGCGCCGAGGGCCTTATTCTCACGCCGAACTCGCAGGTTTCTTGCGTTAGCCGTTGAACCTTTGGGCTTCCCTGTCGTGCCCATCTGCTTTTCCTGCTGCTTCATGTGCACGTATGTTGCAGTTGTTAGGCATGGCATTGGTCACGTGATGCATTGTTTCCATGAGAACCCATTTGAATAAATAAAGCCTGCATTCATGCATGGCTCGTTTGCATTTCCAATATGAGAAGCATGTCAAAACCATAAATGCGTGCATTTTTTTCTGTCATGAATCAACTTAGTTGGGATTTCATGCTCAACTCCATAAGAATCGGAACAGTTAAATTAACGGGGTTAACCCCCTACATTCTGTCACCCCATTGGCCTATGGAGTTCTGCCACTGCATGTTCTCCCATGGCCTCTTCAGGGGGATATTAAAAAAATACCACGATAAGTGGACACCGTCCCATCGAATTACGATCCTTTTGGATCCCGGGCTACGCCCATCTCTATTATGGATTCCGTCCTCCGTTGACGGTTTCCTATATACCCCATCAACCCTCCGAATATAGGGGAGATGATGCCGGATTTTTGCCAGACATGCAGACTAACTGTCGAATTGCTAATAAAATAAAATAAAATAAATAATAAACATAAACAAATAAAATAAGTAATAATAAAAAAATAAAAATATTAAATAAAAATGAATGATAAAAAATGACGAAAACGAATAAACATACCAATAGAATAAAAATAAACAAATGAATAAATATATAATAATAATAATAAGTAAATAAAAAATGCCAAACAGAATCGGCATGGGATTTCCTCTCGACGTCACTGCTTCTCGGCACCAAAATCACGCCGAGATGAAAGCACGCCGAAACAAAAGCACGCCGAGATGCAAACAATAACCAAGCCCATCGACGCCAAACCTCTCTCGGCACCATCCCACGCCGAGATGAAGGCCATGCCGAGTGCTCTTATTCGTTTGAAAGAAAGGTACGCCGAGATAAGTCCATCGGCGCCAAAGCAAACCAACACCCACGTTATCACACTACTCCATTTACACTCGCACATACACCTACCCTGTATTATATGCATTCATTAACTAAAGGACAAAAAAGATTACAACACATACGTACATCCCACCTCCCCTCATTATATACATGTATATATATATATGAAACTAAAACTAAAGAAAACTCACGAAAGGAAACACTCATTCTTATTCACGTACACACATGCATTAAACACAATTAACACATGCATTCACGTGACAAACACAACACACTCATACCCACTAACACTAACTACCCCATTAATACTAAACCTCATTAACACTAAGCTATGCTCTCACTCAAAGAATGGGAAAGTAAAAATGGCTAAGATAAAATAAACAAATAATGAATAAAACGATATAAAAAAGAAGAAGAAATAAAAGAAAACATAATAAACAAATAATGGCCAATCGAATGACAACAAAAATAAAGAATAAAAATGGTAAATAAACAATAAGAAAATGGTGAATAAATAAATAATTATCAAACAAATATTAACAAAGGGAATTAAAAGATGCATGCATCCAATATAAGAAAAATATATAATAAATAAATAAATAGCAAATATATAATAAGTGAGTAATGAAAAAGGGATGACATAAAAAAATGAGAACAAAGGCAGTCATGCATCTAAAATAATAACAAGAATAAATAAATAATAATGAGCATGACTATGCTTACTTCGGAGCCCTCACCTTCCCTGACCCCCGGGTATGGGATATTAATGTCGCTCCGATGGATCGTGCTTGGTTCTCAGGACTCACTCCCGTTTGAGCCAAAGCATGACCTTGTCCCGAGCCGATAACTCATTGAATTTGATTTGTTCCGATCGGGCTTCAACCGTGCTCCTACGATTCCTGAACAGTAAATTTGCCGTATCCCGGCATACATTGCCCCAATAATATGCTCTTGCCCAAATACGGTTACACTCGGCTCACTTCATGGGTCCATGTGTGTGCACCGTAATGTGATGCACAGCTTCAAAATAAAAAAGGCCATAATGCCCCTCGGAGCAGGATGGCGTTGTCGAAATCACTCTCAAAGTTATAAATAAATGATCAAGCAAATAATAAATGATAATATTGAATACTGTTATCTTGCATGCTTGCATGATCCGATTCTTTGGTATATTAAATGGTGATTTGCGGAAAGTCGGGTTATGACCGACCGGAAGCTATCACTATGCGTGATGATGGTTCTCGGACCTAGGTTCTCCGCCTCGTACCGGGAGTCGATTTGATAAATAAGTACCACCATAATTATGTGCTTGCATGCAGTTGCATCTTTAGTTATATGGGCCCCATGGTCTTTATTTTGGCGATTAATCAAGGGTTGTCCCTCTTTCGGAGGGGCGTAATTAACGGCGTAGCCTTTATGGTACGACGGGTTTTGGGTCCCGACACGATCACCCATAATTATCTGATTAGTCAGATGAGCGCACAATAAATTGTCACGACAGTTACTGGCACGCCTAATTAATAAACCAAATAAACAAGCAAAATAAATAAATAAATATATCAAAGTAAAATATTCTAATAAAAATCTCATCTCCCACAAGATGGTGCGCCCGGTGGGACTAAACCTCCCTTCATCTTTTCGCCAAAAGAGAGGGACCATGGGGCCCCCACCCAATTACCTCAAATGCTAATTATTCATTCGTCTTGTTTCTCCTATTGCAAGGTTGAAGTGATGGCGAGCGGACTGTCTGGAGTTGTTTTCGGTCCCCAAATCGTGGCCGACCATGCTTCATACGGCTACCTTGCCGTATCCACTCCCTTCGGTAACTTTTCCCCGGTCGTTGGCTTCCCTAACTTCTTGGGAGTTGCATTCGCGGATCTCCTGGACGTGGAGAGTTCTGAACCTGCGAAGCTGAAGAACACAAAATTGTGGCTCGCCGAAGTGAGGGCCATGTCAAGGAAGCTTTGCTGAAGAGCCCGGTGGTCGTGAGCTGCCACGTCTACCATACTGTTTGCCCAACTGCGGCATATGAGAAGAAGCCTACTGGGGGCAACAAGAAGAGCTCCAGAGGAAGAATTGTTGTTGATCCTCGGAGCCAACTTTCAACCTCTGGGAAGTCCATGTTGATCGGGGGCATCCGAGTCTACTTCAATGGCCATGGCGCCGAAGTTCTGCCAGATCGGATCATCCCGACTGTGCCCACTCACAACGCCTTCCAAGTGCTAGCAGGCCGGAGGGTGAATTTTGACAATGACAAGCAAGGGAGGCCGACCCCAAACTTGCCAAAGTTTAAGCAGATCTGGGTTCCCAAGAGGATCCGAGGCCCTGCACTAACTTCGCAAGGCTTCAAAAATTATGCTGAGATCCCCAAGAGAGGGGGCAAAAAGGCTATACATGCAGAAGAGACCGTTGTTGCAACTCTTCCACCTGCCATCAGGGTCTCCGCAAGACAAGCCCACATCTCCAAATTATCAAGGAATTCCATTCTAGCAGCCAAATTGATACGGCTTTCACATACGCCGTCTGCCGGAGTCCAAGTGTTGCCTCCTGCTATTTCTCTAGAGTGCAGTCAAGAAGACATGACAAAGATAGTCCAGGAATACTTCCATAGCCTCGGGAGTCCTGCCCTGGGCCGACAAAGGTCGCTTTGTGTCATCAGGACCGAAGAGGAAGAAAAAGACAAGATATCACCCGTGGAGGCGAATGAAGAAGAGAAGCAACCTGGGGCTAGAAGGCCTGAAAAGCCTCCACAAAATGAAAAGATGAAAAGAGTTTCTATATATGAAGAGCCGACTTTCTCCCGTCAAGCCCGAAAGGGAGTCAGAAAGCACAAAAGAAGAATGCAAGTTCTTACTTGCAATATGACAGGGGTAATGAGTACACCTGGTCCCCTACCAAATGAACAAGAAAAGTTGGCCGAGATTGCCAGAAGAATAGACCCGGTGACAAGACATGGTAAAAATGAGGCTGAGCTACTGCTAACCACAAAGGGCAAGCAGCTTGCTGAAGAAAACATCACTACTATCACCGCCAGAATAGTGGCATCTGAGCAAGAAGGAGCATCTCTACCTCCTTTAATTGAAGGTCCTTTGGGTAACACGCTCGAGGGCATCAGTAATAAGACAACAATAGACCCTACCGCCCTAGTGTTGCTGCAAGGATACCAACAAGAGATAAAACTACTGAAGAGAAAATTAAATGAAAAGACTGAGCATGTTGCAGCGCCCGAGCAACTGGGGGCACAAAATGGGCCATCACAGAAAGGTTTTAACCCCGGGGGCGCTCCTTCACCAGTCGTTCTACAAACTACTGATCAAAATTGGGCCACTCCCCAACATTATTCTCAATGGCTTCAGCCAGCACAGCCAATGCCCCTTCAGATGCAGCGGCAGGCTCCCCTGTTGGAGCCTTTGCCATCCAATGCTATGACTTCGGCCCCATTATCGATGCAGCCTTTTCACCTCTACCCTCAACCAGCAGATCCAGTTATGATGAACAAGTTGATGGTGGAGCAGGTAATTGAAGCAAGGTTGACAAAGAGGGGTGGTGCTAATTATGCCCCTTTCGACATATATGAAGTGCCATATCCAGCCTACCATGCTGCCAAAAGACTGCCACCCGGCGTCAATAAACACCCAAAATTTGACAAATACAACGGGCAGGGCTCCCCGAAAGAACATATTGCACATTATATGACAGTCATGGGCGACTTGGCAGCGGACGAGTCGTATCTGCTCAAGTTCTTTGGGTCTTCATTGACATGACCTGCCTATGAATGGTACTCTGACCTGCCGACCGGGTCTACCCACGACTGGCCAGATATGCAGCGAAAATTCAGTGAAAGATTCCACGTCATCAAGGCAGAGGTGACCGTGGCTGAGCTGTTGACAACCAAGCAAGAAGATGATGAGCCTGCTGCAGAATATATCAAAAGATGGAGGGATCTCTGCATGAGGTGTCAACGTCCCCCGCATCCAGAAGACACAATACAAACATGTAAACAAAATCTAAAAAAAGAGGTTCTGGAAAAGATGATCGGAATAGAAATCCGGTCTTTTTACCGATTAAGTGATATTGCCACGGAGGTTGAAGACTTCTTCACAAGATATCCCTCCATTTCTACCGACTCAAGTCATGAAGCCAAGCAGGTTAATAAACGGCCGATATTGAAAGCGGTTCATGCTGTCAACCTCACGGTAAAAAGGCACAAATGGATGCACAATCCTCCTCTCAATGAACCTGTTGGACGTCGGGAGAGGCCTCCTCCGCAGAACAAAACAAAGAAGCTCCATGGCTTCCCCCGAGACAAGACTCGAGCATTGTTCGAATGGGCTGTCAAATATAGCAAAGTCATCCTTCCGAAGCCAAAGAGACCAGATGACGTCAAAAGAAGAGATGATCCTTATTTCTGCCCCTACCATCAAATCTTGGGACACCCTATTGAAGATTGTCAAATATTCAAGGACATCGCCCAAGGCTTAATAAAAAGAGGGGATCTGTAAATGGGGAAGGACATAGTCGATCCTCCATGCCCTCATGAAGTGCCCGCTACGGGGGCATCAATTAACATGATATCTATATGCCAACAGCTGCCCGAAGAAATGCCAGAGGGTTGTGCACTCATGAAGACTATATCCCATTGCATGAAAGGGAGCAAGAGAATTGGCGAGCATCGCCAACAAAGAAAGGAACAGAACCGGCTTATCGCCCGGCACTGGAAACCCAAATTCCTGGCACCATGGATCGGCCTACTCTGCCTCTTGCAGTCTCTGCCCGCCTTCAAACAGCCTCTCCAATGGCCATCAAAAGGTCAACTGACAATAAAAAGAAGAAACTGACCCCATCACGGGTACATGAAGAAGCTAGCTCAGCCATGGAGCGGTCACAAGCCATTACAAATGGGCCTGATAACCATGAGCAGCCAAAGAACCAGCCTATGCAGCTCAAAAAGCATGTCCCTAGAGGATGTAATGAGTCCCGCGGGTTAACAAAAAGAACTAAAGAAAAAATAGAAAAGCTGAATGCATCAAATAGCCCACTGTGGGGGCAAGTGCCGACCATGAATGGAAATAAAAAGAAGAGTGCAAAGGCTAAAAATAGGAATCTTGTTCTCTCCTGCAACACATTGTCAGCATCCTTCAGTGGGGCGCAAACTGTTGATGAAGAAGATGAAGAAATTTGCTTTGTGCCAAAGGAAGCAGCTCTAGCTAAAGCTTCTGCCTCTCACCCATCTTCCAGGTCTGGGAGGATTCTGAAGCAACGCTCACCAGCTGATAGGAAGGCTCAATGTCATATTCCTCCTCCACCCAGAGGCATATAACAAAGGGATTCTGTCCCAAAGGAGCTATCTACAACCGGCAATGATAGCGGGAGAAAATTCATCTTGCACAAATCAGAGGGGGGGGCAGTAGCACTCCCGGTCCCTTCTTACAAGACACTGCCATAATGGCACTACTACACCAGAAGCAGCAGGAGATAGAAATGCTACAAAGGCAGCTGAATGAAATGAACATAAAGCCATATACGTCACAATTGACAAGACATCTATATGAGATAGCCCAAGACAGTGCTAGCTCATCAGAAGCTTCAACATGGCCAACAATGCCCCGAATAGTACATGATCATTCAGGGGGCATCCTCCCTCAGCCATTCCAACCCACAGTCCCCTGGGTAAGTCGGGGGGCAACTAAAGCATCTCCGGTAATGAGGTCGATGAGGCCGCATATGCAGCCAACTACCGTACACCCGAGATCAGCGGGTCTAGCCACAATGGACAAGCCAAAGGTGGAACGAACAATGAATACAAAGACGGCTGAAGAAGAAGTCACTGAAGTCGAATTACAAGTAGCCAAACAAAACGATGATGAGTCCGTCAGGGACTACATAAGTAGATGGAGGAGCCTTCGTGAAAGATGTAGGCACCCGCTTAGTTACGAGGAGTCTGTCCAAATTTGTAAAGAGAATCTGAAGATGGAAATTCTGCGATGGGTCATTGACTTTGAAGTCACAACCTTTGAATATCTAAGTGACATCGCAGCAGAAGTCGAAGCAGTCCTTGCAAGGCTTTGCCCAGCCTCCAGAAGCTCGGGTCAAAAGAATAAACCAATCAACAAACCTCCGGCACAAGAAGAAGCTTGCACCTCGAATTTTGAAGCCTTCGAGCAACAGAAGAAAAAAATGAAAGAGGCGTCTTCCGCCGATCCGACAAAACAAGGGCCCTCATTAAGGGGCAAAATGATGAAACTGTATTCCTTTCTAAAGGATAAGACTAGGGCACTTTTTGAGTGGGCCCGTGAATATGGCAAAGTGGTGCTCCCAGAGCCGAAGAAGCCAGGCGATGCCGAAAGAAAAGAAGATCCACGATTCTGTCCTTATCACCAAATGTTGGGGCATCCCATTGAGGATTGCTATGTGTTTAAGGACATTATTGAAGGCCTGATTAGAAAAGGTGAACTACAGATGGGCGAGTATAAGGTGGACCCACCGTGCCCTCATCAAATATCTATCCTTAAAAGAGCAGCCCCGTGCGGCGTTACCGCCTCAAGTGCTCCTCGCAAATCTGGCTGAAGCCGATGTCTAGCAAGCCCGCATGGCTTGAATGCAGATGTTTGCCAACAAAAAGAAGAATGGCAAAAAAAAAAGAAGAATAAAAAAAAAGAAAAGAGAAAAGAAGAGAAAAAGAAGAAGAAAGGAAAGTTCCTGTTCTGGGGGCAGGCACCCAAAAAAAAAAAGAGAAAAAAATTCTTTTGAAGGAGGCCTTGATGGCTGCATCTGTCAAGGGAGATATCACTCCCCCCCCCCCCCCCCCTGTCTTGGTCCGTGCCAAATAAGAAACTACCATTGTGGGGTTGACGTGGTGGAGCGAACAACTTATCCCCTCTCTGAGGGGGTGAGCGCTCTCCTATGCACCCACTTTGGTCTGTTTAAAAATAAATGAATGAAGGGTGACGGCTCTGCACTGCACTGCACTGTCGGCGCCATCCGAGTTGTCCGTTCAAAAAAAAAATGAATGCAAAAGAAAAGAAGAATGGAACTTATAAGGTCAGCAAGGCCTCCCCATCCTCCCCATGGGCAGAAGGCTCCCTAGTAGCATTGCATGGTGAATGCCCGAGGGGGAATAAAATGACCGTGCTATCTGTGGAGGTGGGAAGACCTGACAGCCGCAGCCTCTAAGAAAAGGACCAAGAGAATGGCACTTGGCAGAAGCACCGGAGGCCCGAACCGGAGCTGTTCAGAGCATCTCCTGAAGAAATCAATGACAAAAGAAGATAGCCGCTGATTTGATGCATAGCTGTCACTTAATGTCCCCGGGAGGACCATGTAATCAATAGTCCCACCGACGCTAAAGATCCCTCATTGGACACTAGGCCGTCCATTTCGAATACGGGTCCATGCCCATCGAGGGGTATGAAAGGAACAATCCTTACTCAGTCGGCTACACCCCCGACTCCCAACCAAGCCAGCAAATAAACGCCTTTCGGCTTCTACTGACCTGTCTTAGTACCCCTTGGTTCCGCCAGGATTTATGGTGCCTTACCATTTTCCCGTCCTACGGGGATACTCCCCACTCGTCCCACTGGGGCTAAGCTTCCACCCGTTATCTGGGACCTACGCTCCCAGCCAATGCAGTCTCATTACCTTTCGACATTCAGCCACGACAATGCCATATTTGTCCCATGGGACTCTCCTATCACTGCCGGTTTGGATTCCTTGCCCAATGTCATCCCAATAAAATCTCCTTTTCCTTGGCATGAGGCGCTCTACCCTTGTCGAGCTCAATAATTCACCCATCAGTCCCGCCGGGCTGTGTCCATAAAGCTTTCCCTTGGCTAGGGGCGCTCTACCTTAGCCGAACTCGAAAATTATCTTCTATCCCATCGGGCTGAGTCCACAAAATCCTTTCCTTGGCCTGAGGTGCTCCGCCCTCGCCGAGCTCAAAAGTAATCTTTGTCCCACTGGGCAGGATTCGTAAAACCATTTTCCTTGGCCTGAGGCACTCCGCCCTCGCTAGGCCCGCCGGGCTCTTGGACATCAATCCCTAGCCCCACCGGCAGAATAAATAGTCAACCTCATCAATAGTCCCACCAGACAAAAATATCTTGCACCGCAGGCGAGACTGCGTCAGGGAGCCCAACAAAAACAAACAAAAGTAATGTAAAAAAAAGGGAAATGAAAAGAAGAAAGAAATGAATAAAAAATGATGAAAATGAATGAAGAAAGAAAAATGAAGATTTAAAATAAACTTAATGAATCAACAAACTCAATAGACCTATTAAAATCAATAAATTCAATTAAATCAATCAAACCAAATAAACTTAATGAATCAACGAACCCAATAGAGTTAATAGATCAATTAACCTCAAATCACTCAATAAACCTAATAAACTCAATAAAGCCAATGAAATCGATCGAATCAACAAAATTCAACAAACCCAATAAACCCATCAAAATCAATCTTAACTCAATAAATCAATAAACCTAATGAACCAAATAAACCCCTCATAAATCCAATAGACTCAATAAGCTCAACAAAGTCAATAAATCTAATAAACTCAATAAACCTAACAAAATTCAATAAACTTAACCAATCCAAACTAATAAACCAATAAGATTCCTGTACTTTGTTTTAGACCTTCTGTTTGAGCAAGGTTTGTTGATCCCGACATCTCCACGGGTGAACGTACATATTCTATCCTGGCTTAGACCTCCCGTCTCTGCTAGGTTGGTCAATTTCAACATGACGTCAGATTGACATATTCATCTACTCATTCTACCCTCGTTCCAGACCTTCCATCTGAGCGAGGTTGGTTGACTCCAACACTTCGTCAGGGTTGACATTGACATTTAGCCCTGGGTCTGGGCCTCTCACCCATCTATCATCTATACTACCCTCGCCCCGAACCTTCTATCGGGGCAGGGCCCGTTGACTTCGACATGACGTCGGGTCAACATCCACACCCTATATTCTACCCCTGGCTAAGGCCTCATGCCTCAGCCAGGTTCGTTGGCTTCGACATGACGTCGAGTCAACACTTATCCTATATTCTACCCTTGGCTCAGGCCTCACGTCTCTGCCAAGTTCGTTGGCTTCGACAGGACGTCGAGTCAACACCTATCCTATATTCTTTCGACAGGACGTCGAGTCAACACCTATCCTATATTCTACCCTTGGCTTAGGCCTCACGCCTCTGCCAAGTTCGTTGGCTTCGATAGGACGTCGAGTCAACACATATCCTATATTCTACCCTTGGCTAAGGCCTCACGCCTCTGCCAAGTTCGTTGGCTTCGACAGGACGTCGAGTCAACACCTATCCTATATTCTACCCCTGGCTAAGGCCTCATGCCTCTGCCAAGTTCGTTGGCTTCGACAGGACGTCGAGTCAACACCTATCCTATATTATACCCCTGGCTAAGGCCTCATGTCTCTGCCAGGTTCGTTGGCTTCGACAGGACGTCGAGTCAACACTTATCCTATATTCTGCCCTTGGCTTAGGCCTCACGCCTCTGCCAAGTTCGTTGGCTTCGACAAGACGTCGAGTCAACACTTATCCTATATTCTGCCCTTGGCTAAGACCTTACGCCTCTGCCAAGTTCGTTGACCTCGACATGACGTCGGGTCAACATTTATATCCTATATTCCTTCCTTGGCTTAGACCCCATGTCGTCGCCAAGTTGGTTGACATTGACAGTCTGTCAAGTCAACATCCATTTTCTACCTTGGCCCAGACCCTGTGTCTCTCCCAGGCTAGTCATTTTCGACATGACTTCGAGACGACAACGGTGTTTTATGTTTGCCCTTGTCTTAGACATACCGTCTAAGCAAGGTTTGTTGACTCCGACATCCTGTTGGGTCAACGTCTGTATTTCACATTTGGCTCGGACCTTCCATCCGACCATACAATAAAAAGACCATTCTACCTCTGGCTCAGTGATGCGCGGAAAACGCACGTCGTTAATACGCCCGCTATCAAATTTAAATATCCGGCCCACAAATTAAATAACTGGAATAGTTAAGTGATGAGACCGAGTCGAATCCACAGGGAGAAGTAGATTTAAAAGTTGAAAACCTTACATTTTTAAGATTTAAAAATCAAGAGAATTGAATTTAAACCGTCTTAGAAAGATTGGGATGCAATTTAGAAATGTGGAATCGATAGAAGAACAAATAGACAATTATAATGAAACTAAGGTGAACTAGGAAGAGAAATAACTTTTAAACCAGACACAATTAAAAGAAGTGGAATAAATAAAAGTTGTAGATAATGAAAAGATGAAGAAGTTTGATGAAGAACACAGAAACAGAAAAAGAGAGGAAGACAGTGAAAAACTTGAAAAATCAAGACCTATTGGTTCGGATGAATACTAACCACGTAGAACATCACTTAAGAAAATTGGAAATAACTTTCAATCTAAAAGGAATTGGAAGAAATGATAGAAAGAGAAGTTGAAGAATACTCAAAGATGAACAACTTTCATGAAGACAAGAAATTGAAATAAGGATCATACAAACTTGTAAATTGATTATGAAAAGCCAAAAATGACTAAGAGTACAATGAAAGTATTCAATACAAACTAAACACAAACGTCAAAACTTAAACATAAAGCTCTCAAAATCTATCCCTACCAAAGCCACAAAGGAAGAACTTCAAGAACACTTACAAATTTGATCAATACATAGCTTACTACTCCTTTCTATCTCCTCTCCTAACTACCTTTATATAGGGTAACACAACAACCCCTTAGATAGTGTGAACATTCTTGCCAATGTGAACATCCAATTGCTCCTATTTTTGACCCAATATTATGTGCCAACATGTGTTGCTCAATTGGGTATTTTTTTCTGATTTTTCTGGATTTTCTATATTTTTCTAGGCCCTTTTCTTCCTTCTCTTTCTCTCTTTCTCTCTCCTGCGGCCGCGTGCGCCCATCCATATGCCGCCTTAGCGCGCCGGCGCACGCGCTTCCGCGTGGGCCGCCCTGCCGTGTGAACGCGGCTGCGCCGCGTGTACGCCGGTCGCCCGCCTCGTGGCGTGTTGACGCGGGCGCGGTGTGCCCGCGTGCCCGGTTGACGCGGTTGCGCCGCGTGTCGGCCCCCGGCTTCGTCGAACGTGCCCACCGCGAAGGCAGGCACGCCTTCTTCCCGCGAAGAAAAACACACTCGCACACACACTTACATAGTTATAATATATATATATATATATATTACATATATGGTCATATATTATGTATATAGCTCATAAAAAATCCAAAAAAATGTCAAACAATTTTATTTTTTTTTCTATTTTTTTTATTTTCTTTTTGAACAAGTCCTTGGGCTTTTGGCCCATTTCCACAAATATATATTTTTGTTTTATTTTTTGTTTTATTATTTTTTTTCATTTTGAATGCTTGCATAAATAAGCAAATATCTTTATTAAAATTATTTAATTCCATGAAATTAAATATTTGACTCTAAATTAACAATAAGTGTGATATGTGTATATTTATTATTATTTAAACTCATAAAAATATGTATAATCATGAATTAATAGGTAAAAATACACACTTATCACACCCCCCAACTTACTCATTGCTAGTCCCTTAGCAATGCAAATAATGAAAAATTTTAGGACTAACAAGAGTTTACAAAGTTCATGCCTCATTTCTAGATCATCTTTCATAGAGTCAACTAAAGATTAGAAATCTGGAATCATTATCACATGCTAGTCTTATGTAGGAAATTCAGGTACATGATCAAGAATTCTAATCAAAATTCAGTAGCACTTGTGCATGTGTAATACTAAATTCACAGTAGAGACAATTGCGTCCTCCAGTTGCTATTCCGAACAAATGCCTTTCAATTATGCACTTCTTAACTAGAGCATTAAATATAATAGTTTTTTTGTCTGCCTTATTGCGTTGTCCCTTTTTGGGATCTATATTTTTTATTTTCTTTTATTTTCTTTTTTTTCTTTACACACATGATGCTGCACTACCCTTCACTGTTTTATGCGAACCTCAACACGTCTTAGGTGAAGTACGCCCGGTTACACAGACTAAAGTTCTCTTTTTCTTTTAACGCGAATCTCAACACGTCTTAAGTGAAGTAGGCCAGGTTACTCAGAATCGGAGCATTTTTCATGGTGTTTTTCTCAAAATTTTATTTTTCAATAGATAACATGGCAGAAAGCTTCTAAAAGATCTATTCTTCAAAAAGTGCAGAATATCAGACATTATATCCAAAATAGCAGGAGGCTTGTCCTACTTGTTTCATTAGCGTGCAAAGTGATTTTCTTTTTTCTAAAGTGCTCATGAACTTTAAAAAGATTCTTAGATCAGTTTTCCATGGCTCGATTAGATAAATGTTCCATCATCCTTCTCCCTAATCTTTTCCATTCCAGAATTACTTTTTATGAGAGCATAAATCAAGAAAACGCAGTTGAGTGTTGGATTTATTTTTTTGTTTTGAAAGAAAGAAAAAAAATGGAGGTTGTATATGAGTGCAACATGTGCAACATGATTTTCATCCTCCCAACTTAAATGACATTGTCCTCAATGACATGAACAATATGGAATAATAGAACAATGCAGGCAGGAGATGTATGAAGGAACGGGACAACCTGGCAGAAGTGAACTTCGACAGGCATCCTTGCTGGATTGAGAGGCAGCACTTGACTTTGAAAATCTGAGAAACAGATGAAGCAATCAGCTCTCTCCTCCCAACTTATCTTTTATTCAAACCTGCAAAATAAACAGAAAACTAGAATAAAAACTTCGGTTGCCTCCCAAGAAGCCATTTATTAGCACACCAAACTATGAAAACGTTGGGCTGCCTCCCAAAAAGCGTTAAATTTAACGTTTTCAGCCAGACGCAATGTAACTCACTAACCAACGGGTGGCATTCAGAATGAGCCACCAAATGATCTTATCTTCCGATAAAGTCCAACCCTTGTACCATTGGAGGAAAAGATTATATGTATGTGCATGTGGGCTAGAATCATGTCAAGGTGGGTCTAGGAATTTGGACGGACCCCCTTGGTCAGAGAATGGTGGAGGAATTATCATATCCTCAATTATAAAATATTCATCGGTACACTTAAGGTCTTTATAAGTGTTAAACACATCAATCTGGACCTTAATTTCCCTAAGCTTTTCTTCTTCTTCCTCACTCTTATGAGTTACTTGCGTATTATTCAGGTGAGAGAGGATAAGGGTGTTTGGGGAATCCACCACATGGCCAGTGTCAAGGAGACATAAAGGATCGGGGATCAAACAAATTTGCTCCTTAACACCAGGATTCTCATAAGAGTCAAATGGATATGACCAATTGGCGAGTTGCAGAATATTCTGGATGATTGTGAGTTCACCAAGGTCAGGGATGGGTAAAAGATCCACATCCTCCTCTAAATCATGAGATGCCCAATCAGAGTAACTTTCAAGTGGATCACCCGGTTCCTCAATTACCGAAGAAGAAGGGTTTATGGCCACACTCATTTCTCTCTCCACACTCACATTTTCTTCGTCATTCACTTGGAAGAAGGGATTATCAAATTCATGAAGGGCAAGTAAAGGAATTTGATCATTGACGGGCAAATCCTCTTCCTCTTCTTCTCCCCCTAACTTAAGATCATCAGATTCATCATAATCCTCTTCACAATTCTTAGGCTGCTCTTCCTTTAAGTCCTCATCATAAAACTCCCACATTATTCTCTCAAGATCAAAAGGGATATGAGTGTTAGGCTGGGGAATCATAGATTAATCATATGGACTTTTATTGTCATCAAATGTAGGAAGTTGACCCTCAAGACTTGTAGTGGAGTTGCTAGGCATTGGATCGACTTCCATTTCTATGATGTTTCTAGCAACCCGACTCACATGAGCCTCAAAGTTTTGCAGTTGTTCCTGGAAGGCTTGTTGTTGAGTCTGGAAGAGCCGTGTCAATTGATCAAACATCTCCTCCTTATGCAAATCTGTGTATGGAGGAGATAGATAAGTGGGCTGAGAGTCAGATTGTGATGGATAGTAATTTAAAGGGCACTTAGTCTGAGAATGAGGTGGTGGAGAGTGTATGGGATGTCATCCATAATAGAGTTGATCGTAAGAATCATTTGGGTATGGTTCCCAATTTGAAAAATCTTGTTCTTGAGGACTTTGGCCTAGATCCTGATAAGACTCCCAAAAAGAATCATGTTGATCTCTCCAGCAAGAATTAAAGTTGTTTGGACATGGGTCAAAATAAGGTGTGGAGAGGTCTTGAGACATGTGGGTTTATCTTGCTTGGTCCATCCAAAAGATGTTTGGGTGATCTTCCCAGCTAGAGTTATAGGTATCTGAGGATAATTCATAATCGGTCTGAGAAAATCGTTGATCATATTGACCTTGCTCCGAAGTGAAAGGTAGATCATGACCCCCTTGGAAGAACTGAGTGGTTTGAGCCTGATCTTGAGTAAATGATGGAAACTCGGATATCATAGGTGATGGGATCTCATTTTGGGCCGACCACGTGTATGGACTTTCATAATAGGTCAGGCTGTTTTGGGTGACAAATGAGTGTGGATTTGGGCAACCACCGTCATAATGGGTCGGGTTAGCCCACATGTGATCATTATCATGGTGACTAGGTGGTATGAAGTGGGTTTGATCCATGGCTAGAAATTGATCAAATTTATGAGCCAATTGGTCAAACTTGTCTAACTTATGTGCCCAATCCATAGATTAAAATTTATGCTCTCACCATTTTTTGTATATTTTATTTTGATTTTTGAATACAAACAAATTAGCAAACAAAGTCCAACTCAGATTCACTATCAAACTTGTCCACCGGCCAGGTAACATGTGTGGAAGTGGGAGGCTCCCCTTGTTTTCACAAGGTCCTAATTAAGTAACCACTTTCCCGCTTACAGCGTTTGCCGTTGACCTCTAGCCTTAGACACCAGTTTCAAAGATGATAGTGAGTCCAAGTTATGCCTTTTTTGTGTTTTTGATTTTCTATTTTTTTAGTTAGTGAACTGAGCTAGTCCACCATATTTTTGTATTTCTTCTTTTTTTATTTTTTTTAAGAACATTTCTAAGCATGAAAATGAATTACATATTGAAAGTAAAAACAAAGATGCTAAATCTATAGAAAGAGGGTAAGAGTTCTAACTTTAATCGCATTCCCTCGTTCTTTATTGAGAAAATAAAAAATAACAAGATTAAAGGATAAAGAAGACTTACCTCGAGGAGACATAACATTTATTTTTGGCATTTTCAAAATTTGTTATTTTTTATGCTTTTGTGGATCCTTTTGTTTTTCTGTAAAAATAAGAGTGAGCACCAATATATATACAAAAGAAAACACAAAGTTATCAACTTCAAATTCAAACCCTCCCCGGCAACGGCGCCAAAATTGATGCGCGGAAAACGCACGTCGTTAATACGCCCGCTATCAAATTTAAATATCCGGCCCACAAATTAAATAACTGGAATAGTTAAGTGATGAGACCGAGTCGAATCCACAGGGAGAAGTAGATTTAAAAGTTGAAAACCTTGCGTTTTTAAGATTTAAAAATCAAGAGAATTGAATTTAAACCGCCTTAGAAAGATTGGGATGTAATTTAGAAATGTGGAATCGATAGAAGAACAAATAGACAATTATAATGAAACTAAGGTGAACTAGGAAGAGAAATAACTTTTAAACCAGCCACAATTAGAAGAAGTGGAATAAATGAAAGTTGTAGAGAATGAAAAGATGAAGAAGTTTGATGAAGAACACAGAAACAGAAAACGAGAGGAAGACATTGAAAAATTTGAAAAATCAAGACATATTGGTTCGGATGAACAGTAAATGGCTGAAATCAGAACAGTGAAAAATTAATTCTAACTCAAAAAAGAAGAAGAATTTGGAGAAATGGTAGAAGAAGAAAACTTAGATCTACAAGTTAGGAACAACTTTTATTAAGAACTCAGAGTAAAATTATGATTGGATAGACTTCAAAATGAAGAAATGGCAGGAGGTATCAACTCGGATGAATAGTAACCACGTAGAACATCACTTAAGAAAATTGGAAATAACTTTCAATTTAAAAGGAATTGAAAGAAATGATAGAAAGAGAAGTTGAAGAATACTCAAAGATGAACAACTTTCATGAAGACAAGAAATTGAAATAAGGATCACACAAGCTTGTAAATTGATTATGAAAAGCCAAAAATGACTAAGAGTACAATGAAAGTATTCAATACAAACTTCACACAAACTTCAAAACTTAAACATAAAGCTCTCAAAATCTATCCCTACCAAAATCACAAAGGAAGAACTTCAAGAACACTTACAAATTTGATCAATGCATAACTTACTACTCCTTTCTATCTCCTCTCCTAACTACCTTTATATAGGGTAACACAACAACCCCTTAGATAGTGTGAACATTCTTGCCAATGTGAACATCCAATTGTTGCTATTTTTGACCCCATATTATGTGCCAACATGTGTTGCTCAATTGGGTATTTTTTTCTGATTTTTCTGATTTTTCTATATTTTTCTAAGCCCTTTTCTTCCTTCTCTTTCTCTCTTTCTCTCTCCTGCGGCCCCATGCGCCCGTCCATATGCCGCCTTAGCGCGCCGGCGCACGCGCTTCCGCGTGCGCCGCCCTGCCGTGTGAACGCAGCTGCGCCGCGTGTACGCCGGTCGCCCGCCTCGTGGCGTGTTGACGCGGGCGCGGTGTGCCCGCGTGCCCGGTTGACGCGGTTGCGCCGCGTGTCGGCCCCCGGCTTCGTCGAACGTGCCCGCCGCGAAGGCGGGCACGCCTTCTTCCTGCGAAGAAAAACACACTCGCACACACACTTACACAGTTATAATATTATATATATATATTACATATATGGTTATATATTATGTATATAGCTCATAAAAAATCCAAAAAAATGTCAAATAATTTTATTTTTTTCTATTTTTCTATTTTCTTATTTTTTTTCGTTTTGAATGCTTGCATAAATAAGCAAATATCTTTATTAAAATTATTTAATTCTATAAAATTAAATATTTGACTCTAAATTAATAATAAGTGTGATATGTGTATATTTATTATTATTTAAGCTCATAAAAATGTGTATAATCATGAATTAATAGGTAAAAATACACACTTATCACACCCCCCAACTTACTCATTGCTAATCCCTTAGCAATGCAAATAATGAAAAATTTTAGGACTAACAAGAGTTTACAAAGTTCATGCCTCATTTCTAGATCATCTTTCATAGAGTCAACTAAAGATTAGGAATCTGGAATCATTATCACATACTAGCCTTATGTAGGAAATTCAGGTACATGATCAAGAATTCTAATCAAAATTCAGTAACACTTGTGCATGTGTAATACTAAATTCACAGTAGAGACAATTGCGTCCTCCAGTTGCTATTCCGAACAAATGCCTTTCAATTATGCACTTCTTAACTAGAGCATTAAATATAATAGCTTTTTTTGTCTGTCTTATTGCTTTGCCCCTTTTTGGGATCTATATTTTTTTCTTTTCTTCTCTTTTCTTTTTTTTCCTTTACACACATGATGTTGCACTACCCTTCACTGTTTTATGCGAACCTCAACACGTCTTAAGTGAAGTAGGCCCGGTTACACAGATCAAAGTTCCATTTTCCTTTTAACGCGAACCTCAACACGTCTTAAGTGAAGTAGGCCCGGTTACTCAGAATCGGAGCATTTTTCATGGTATTTTTCTCAAAATTTTATTTTTAAATAGATAACATGGCAAAAAGCTTCTAAAAGATCCATTCTTCAAAAAGTGCAGAATATCAGACATTATATCCAAAATAGCAGGAGGCTTGTCCTACTTGTTTCATTAGCGTGCAAAGTGATTTTCTTTTTTCTAAAGTGCTCATGAACTTTAAAAAGATTCTTAGATCAGTTTTCCATGGCTCGATTAGATAAATGTTCCATCATCCTTCTCCCTAATCTTTTCCATTCCAGAATTACTTTTCATGAGAGCATAAATCAAGAAAACGCAGTTGAGTGTTGGATTTATTTTTTTTTTTTTTGTTTTGAAAGAAAGAAAAAAAATGGAGGTTGTATATGAGTGCAACATGTGCAACATGATTTTCATCCCCCCAACTTAAATGACATTGTCCTCAATTGCATGAATAATATGGAACAATAGAACAATGCAGACGGGAGATGTATGAAGGAACGGGACAACCTGGCGGAAGTGAACTTCGACAGGCATCCTTGCTGGATTGAGAGGCAGCACTTGACTTTGAAAATCTGAGAAACAGATGAAGCAATCAGCACTCTCCCCCCAACTTATCTTTTATTCAAACCTACAAAATAAACAGAAAACTAGAATAAAAACTTCGGTTGCCTCCCAAGAAGCCATTTATTAGCACACCAAACTATGAAAACGTTGGGCTGCCTCCTAAAAAGCGCTAAATTTAACGTCTTCAGCCAGACGCAATATAGCTCACTAACCAACGGGTGGCATTCAGAATGAGCCACCAAATGATCTTATCTTCCGATAAAGTCCAACCCTTGTACCATTGGAGGAAAAGATTATATGTATGTGCATGTGGGCTAGAATCATGCCAAGGTGGGTCTAGGAATTTGGACGGACCCCCTTGGTCAGAGAATGGTGGAGGAATTATCATATCCTCAATTATAAAATATTCATCGGTACACTTAAGGTCTTTATAAGTGTTAAACACATCAATCCGGACCTTAATTTTCCTAAGCTTTTCTTCTTCTTCCTCACTCTTATGAGTTACTTGCGTATTATTCAGGTGAGAGAGGATAAGGGTGTTTGGGGAATCCACCACATGGCCAGTGTCAAGGAGACATAAAGGATCGGGGATCAAACAAATTTGCTCCTTAACACCAGGATTCTCATAAGAGTCAAATGGATCTGACCAATTGGCGAGTTGCAGAATATTCGGGATGATTGTGAGTTCACCAAGGTCAGGGATGGGTAAAAGATCCACATTCTCCTCTAAATCATGAGATGCCCAATCAGAGTAACTTTCAAGTGGATCACCCGGTTCCTCAATTACCGAAGAAGAAGGGTTTATGGCCACACTCATTTCTCTCTCCACACTCACATTTTCTTCGTAATTCACTTGGAAGAATGGCTTATCAAATTCAGGAAGGGCAAGTAAAGGAATTTGATCATTGACGGGCAAATCATCTTCCTCTTCTTCTCCCCCTAACTTAAGATCATCAGATTCATCATAATCCTCTTCACAATTCTTAGGCTGCTCTTCCTTTAAGTCCTCATCATAAAACTCCCACATTATTCTCTCAAGATCAAAAGGGATATGAGTGTTAGGTTGAGGAATCATAGATTGATCATATGGACTTTTATTGTCATCAAATGTAGGAAGTTGGCCCTCAAGACTTGTAGTGGAGTTGCTAGGCATTGGATCGACTTCCATTTCTACGATGTTTCTAGCAACCCGGCTCACATGAGCCTCAAAGTTTTACAGTTGTTCCTGGAAGGCTTGTTGTTGAGTCTGGAAGAGCTGTGTCAATTGATCAAACATCTCCTCTTTATGCAAATCTGTGTATGGAGAAGATAGATAAGTGGACTGAGAGTCAGATTGTGATGGATAGTAATTTGAAGGGCACTCAGTCTGAGAATGAGGTGGTGGAGGGTGTATGGGATGTCCTCCATAATAGGGTTGATCGTAAGAATCATTTGGGTATGGTTCCCAATTTGGAAAATCTTGTTCTTGAGGACTTTGGCCTAGATCCTGATAAGACTCCCAAGAAGAATCATGTTGATCTCTCCAGTCAGAATTAAAGTTGTTTGGACATGGGTCAAAATAAGGTGTGGAGAGGTCTTGAGACATGTGGGTTTGTCTTGCTTGGTCCATCCAAGAGATGTTTGGGTGATCTTCCCAACTAGAGTTATAGGTATCTGAGGATAATTCATAATCAGGCTGAGAAAATCGTTGATCATATTGACCTTGCTCCGAAGTGAAAGGTAGATCATGACCCCCTTGGAAGAACTGAGTGGTTTGAGTCTGATCTTGAGTAAATGATGGAAACTCGGATATCATAAGTGATGGGATCTCATTTTGGGCCCATTTCCACAAATATATATTTTTGTTTTATTTTTTTATTTTTTTATTTTTTTTCGTTTTGAATGCTTGCATAAATAAATAAATATCTTTATTAAAATTATTTAATTCTATAAAATTAAATATTTGACTCTAAATTAACAATAAGTGTGATATGTGTATATTTATTATTATTTAAGCTCATAAAAATGTGTATAATCATGATTTAATAGGTAAAAATACACACTTATCACTCAGACCTTTCGTCTAGCCAGTCAACAAAAAAACTTTCACATTTGGCTCGGACCTTCCATCCGACCATACAATAAAAAGATCATTCTACCTCTGGCTCGGACCTTTCGTCTAGCCAGTCAACAAAAAAACTTTCACCTTTGGCCCGGACCTTCCGTCCGACCATACAACAAAAAGACTCTTCTACCTCTGGCTCGGACCTTTCGTCTAGCCAGTCAATAAAAAGAAAACCTTTCACCGTTGGCCCGGACCTTCCGTCCGACCATACAACAAAAATAAACTTCTACCTCTGGCTCGGACCTTTCGTCTAGCCAGTCAATAAAAAGAAAACCTTTCACATTTCGTCTAGCCAGTCAATAAAAAGAAAACCTTTCACCGTTGGCCCGGACCTTCCGTCTGACCATACAACAAAAATAAACTTCTACCTCTGGCTCGGACCTTTCGTCTAGCCAGTCAATAAAAAGAAAACCTTTCACCGTTGGCCCGGACCTTCCGTCCGACCATACAACAAAAATAAACTTCTACCTCTGGCTCGGACCTTTCGTCTAGCCAGTCAACAAAAAGACCCTTCTACCTCTGGCTCCGACCTTTCGTCTAGCCAGTCAACAAAAAAAATATTTCACATTTGGCTCGAACCTTCCATCCGACCATACAACAAAAAGACCATTCTACCTCTAGCTCGGACCTTTCGTCTAGCCACTAAATAAAAAAACCTTTCACCTTTGGCCCGGACCTTCCGTCCCATTATACAACAAAAAGACCCTTTCACCTTTGGTTCGGACCTTCCGTCCGACCCCTTAACAAAAAGACCCCTTGACATTTGGTTCGAACCCTCTTATTCGACCAAACAATAAAAGACCCTTGTACCCTTGGCATCATGACATTATGTCTAAGCCAAACTGTGCGGCGTCATGATAATTCGCCTAAGCCAAGTTGTACGGCGTCATGACTTCATGTCTAAGCCGTTAAATATCCTTGTACTGCATCATGGTTTCCGCCTAAGCAGTTCAAAATTCTGCCTTGACGTCATGGCCTTCCGCCTAAGCCAAGTTGTACGGCATCATGACCTAACGTCTAAGCCGTTAAATATTCTGCCTTGGCGTCATGGCCTTCTGCCTAAGCCAAGTTGTACGGCGTCATGACTTCATGTCTAAGCCGTTAAATACTCTTGTCTGGCATCATGGCTTTCTGCCTAAGCCGATAAATATTTTGCCTTGACGTCATGGCTTTCTGCCTAAGCCAAGTTGTACGGCGTCATGACTTTATATCTATACCGTTAAATATTCTTGTCTGGTATCATGACTTTCCGCCTAAGCCGATAAATATTCTGCCTTAGCGTCATGGCCTTCTGCCTAAGCCAAGTTGTACGACGTCATGACTTTATGTCTAAGCCGTTAAATATTCTTGTCTGGCATCATGGTTTCCGCCTAAGCCGGTAAATATTCTGCCTTGGCGTCATGGCCTTCCGCCTAAGCCGGTAAATATTCTGCCTTGGCGTCATGACTTCATATCTAAGCCGTTAAATACTCTCGTCCGGCGGCATGGTTTCTGCCTAAGCCGGTAAATATTCTGCCTTGGCGTCATGGCCTTCCGCTTAAGCCAAGTTGTACGGCGTCATGACTTCATGTCTAAGCCGTTAAATACTCTCGTCCGGCGTCACGGCTTCCGCCTGAGCCGATAAATATTCTACCTTGGCGTCATGGCCTTCCGCCTAAGCCAAGTTGTATAGCGTCATGACTTAATGTCTAAGCTGTTAAATATCCTTGTCCGACGTCATGGCTTTCCGCCTAAGCCGGTAAATATTTTGCCTTGGCGTCATGGCCTTACACCTGAGCCAAGTTGTACGGTGTCATGACTCTATGTCTAAGCCGTTACATATTCTCCCTTGGTGTCATGACCTTACGTCTAAGCCAAGTCATTCGACGTCATGACCTTTGGTCTAAGCCGACAAATCGCTTACCCTTGGATCAGAACTGTTGTCCGAACTAACGAACGAAAAGACCTCATTTGGCTTCATACCAACCCGTGATCCCTTCAGGGATTTACCACCACATATGACACCTGCCCTCCACTGCCATGGCGTCGGGCTCTCGACCCCAGAATCATTGCGGGCATGCCCATTAAGCCCTTTAGAAAAGAGAAAACAAAAAGAAGCAACAAAAAATAAGTAAAAGAAAAAAGAGAAAAAAGAGAGAAAAGAGAGAAAAAAAAGAGAGAAAAAAAAGAGAAAGAAAGAAAAAAAAAGAAAAAAAGAAAGAAGAAGAAAGAAACGAAAAAAAAAAGAAGAAAAGAAGAAGAAGAAATGATGACCATGACGTGATTTGTGTGCTTGTTTGTCTCACGTGCATGTCTGCCTGAAATATAGTATTAATACGCTTCCTTCAAATTTCTAAGGCCGCATATTCCTTTGCTAGATAACGTTGCCCTGATTCAGGATATGTGTGCGTCACGGCATACGCTAAGGATGAAAAGCCAATTCTCAGCGAGTGCATACGGCCAGGGGAAGAGGCATAGCCATATTGCTAGCATAACTCGCATGATACACCCTAGACAAAACTCCTACACTTCGCACATAATATGAGCAATGGTCCTTAGTCATAGGGACGTCATAAATTCTTCTTAACACTTCATGGAAACTTGAATCCATACACTCACATGAAGAGTAATCGTGAGGGAAGAGTCGCATGTCCCCTTAAAAAAAAGAAAAAAAATTGATGAGAATGAGGATGAATCTTAGTAGCCGGGAATCCCCATTGAGACACATGAGGAAACTCGTGCCGAACGGTGAAATCCGTAATAAAATTGCTATGAATGATGAATCCTAATCCCCATTGAGACACATGAGGAAACTCGCGCCGAACGGTGAAGTCCGTAATAAAATTGCTATGAATGATGAATCCTAGTAGCCGGAAATCCCCATTGAGACACATGAGGAAACTTGCGCCGAACGGTGAAGTCCGTAATAGAATTGTTATGAAGGATGAATCCTAGTAACCGGGAATCCCCATTGAGACACATGAGGAAACTCGCGCCGAACGGTGAAGTCCATAATAAAATTGTTATGAAAGATGAATCCTAGTAACCGGGAATCCCCATTGAGACATATGAGGAGACTCGCGCCGAACGGTGAAGTCTAAAGATTAAGAATAAATGAGGGGGTTATGCGAAGCTACCCAAAATCGAGAGTCCTCAACGTATGTGTAGGCGACGAAGTTATCCTCCAGTGTTACTTAGAACTTCTGCACATCCATATATCTAGGGTTCGCTACTCATATAATTACACTTTCACACTATGGAGGAATAGTCCTGGGTGTGGATCGCGGTTTAAGCTATGCATATGTTCTATGCGAAGTCCTTTTTACGTATGCACATCTCTCTTAGCTATGCTTCGTGAGCCGCACTCTGTCTGTGAATCATGGGCGATGTTCTTATCCTATCCCTAATGTAGGGGAGCTATTCTATAAACATCTAGTTTATGCGTGCGATCGATGGATGTCTGCATGCTTGCATGAATAAAGAATAAACAAAAAAAATAAAAAAACACATTCTCATATAGGGCTGCACCCGCAGGTCCCGCTCACTCATCCCTCATTTGCGCCACCTATGGGTGGGGGGCATTTGTTGACACTGAAAATATTTCTGACATTTCTTAAACCTTTTGCTTTTACAAGCATGGAGCCTTGGCCGAAGTACCCCTATGCCGATAAGAAAAGGAAAGAAGGAAAGGAGCGGCAGAAGCCGAACAAAGATGAAGAATAAAATAAAAGAGAAGAAAAGAAAAGACGCCCAGCTCCAATGGACAGTCGCTGAAGCAAGACTCGAGAGCTCAGAAAAGGCTCGGGACCATCCCCGAACGAACAAGATAAAAGCTCGGACAGCAAGACAAGTCAGTCGATGGGTCAACCCTCGCAAAATGAGAAATGAACACAAATGAGCCTAAACAAAAAAAAATGGGCCAAAGGATGCTAAGAAATGAGCTGAAACCGGCACGGGAGTGAACCGGCACGCCACTGAACCGGCACGGAGGTCAACCGGCACCAAATGAAACCGGCGCGGGATCGCAATCGGCGCGCAAACACCAATCAGCGCGCCGGTTCCTCTACGCGCCGATGGAAATAGGGCCACACCCTCTATATATATAAACCTTGCTTCGAGCACAAGAAGGAAGGGCGGCAGAAGCCAGAGAGAGGTGATCGAAGCTAGAGCAGCCACTGAAAAAAAAGAGACACGAGAGCCCGCTGAAAGGGGTCTGCAGAGGGGACGAGAGCAGCAGAAGCCCGGGGAAGGAGGTCCAAGGTGGGGTTCGTCTATCGAGCGCCTTTAGAGGCAATATTCTCCCCTTCCCCATCTTTGTTTCGCTCTGTTTTCTTTTTTTTTTGTATACTTCCGAGCGATGTTCCTCCGTCGATATCAAATGCCGGTATAGTCCGGTAGATTGTAAAGGGGCATCATCTGCATGTAAATTCTTGTAGTTTGATTCTCCCTCTGTGTTGAATGTATACGATCCTTTGAATGAAATGAGATATGGGATTATGAGATTTTTTTTTCTCTCTGCCTCTCTGAAATTTACTATATTCGATAACTGTGTGAATATATTTCATTCCATTGTATGCACATCCCTCATATCATCTGAGTAGTCTTTATTGCACCGTCTCTGTGTTTCAACCTCACAATCACGATGAGAGCCTGAGAAAGTCCATCTCATGGCTTCTCATTCGTAAGATGATGAGAGATGTGTTCGAATCAAAGCCCATGGGGTTCTATCAGTAACTTGGCTCTCAACAATACCTCTGTGTGAAATCCCCTACTCCCCCGTGATAATATACTTCAAACCAGCCTTCAGCACCTTCCGGCCTTCTTAAACACCTTGGATAAAGCCTCACAAACTCTCATAAATCCCAAGCTTCAAAAAAACCCCTAAAATCCAAAGTTCAAACCCCTCCAAATCTATAGCTTTAAAACCCCCAAATCCTCAAACCGGCCTTCCCCATCGGCACCCATTTCCTCCCGGCACGGCACCCTCTCGGCGTGAGTCTCGCGCCGAGTGCCAGGCGCGCCGGGATGCCTCCGTGCCGACCGCCCCTCCCCTTTAGTTTCGTGCCGAATGCATGCATGCCGAGCCCGCCGGGAGGTTGCGCGTCAAGGGCCTTATTCTCACGCCGAACTCGCAGGTTTCTCGCGTTAGCCGTTGAACCTTTGGGCTTCCCTGTCGTGCCCATCTACTTTTCCTGCTGCTTCATGTGCACGTATGTTGCAGTTGTTAGGCATGGCATTGGTCACGTGATGCATTGTTACCATGAGAACCCATTTGAATAAATAAAGCCTGCATTCATGCATGGCTCGTTTGCATTTCCAATATGAGAAGCATGTCAAAACCATAAATGCGTACATTTTTTTGTCATGAATCAACTTAGTTGGGCTTTCATGCTCAACTCCATAAGAACCGGAACAGTTAAATTAACGGGGTTAACCCCCTACATTCTGTCACCCCACTGGCCTATGGAGTTCTGCCACTGCATGTTCTCACATGGCCTCTTCAGGGGGATATTAAAAAAATACCACGATAAGTGGATACCGTCCCGTCGGATTACGATCCTTTTGGATCCCGGGCTACGCCCATCTCTATTATGGATTCCGTCTCGGCTCTCCGTTGACGGTTTCCTATATACCCCATCAACCCTCCGAATACAGGGGAGATGCTGCCGGATTTTTGCCAGACATGTAGACTAACTGTCGAATTGCTAATAAAATAAAATAAAATAAATAATAAACATAAACAAATAAAATAAGTAATAATAAAAAATAAAAATAATAAATAAAAAATGAATGATAAAAAATGACAAAAACGAATAAACATACCAATAGAATGAAAATAAACAAATGAATAAATATATAATAATAATAATAAGTAAATAAAAAAATGCCAAACAGAATCGGCATGGGATTTCCTCTCGACGTCACTGCTTCTCGGCACCAAAATCGGGTCGAGATGAAAGCACGCCGAAATAAAAGCACGCCGAGATGCAAACAATAACCAAGCCCATCGACGCCAAACCTCTCTCAGCACCATCCCACGCCGAGATGGAGGCCATGCCGAGTGCTCTTATTCGTTTGAAAGAAAGGTACGCCGAGATAAGTCCATCGGCGCCAAAGCAAACCAACACCCACGTTATCACACTACTCCATTTACACTCGCACATACACCTACCCTGTATTATATGCATTCATTAACTAAAGGACAAAAAAGATTACAACACATACGTACATCCCACCTCCCCTCATGTATATATATATATATGAAACTAAAACTAAAGAAAACTCACGAAAGGAAACACTCATTCTTATTCACGTACACACATGCATTAAACACAATTAACACATGCATTCACGTGACAAACACAACACACTCATACCCACTAACACTAATTACCCCATTAATACTAAACCTCATTAACACTAAGCTATGCTCTCACTCAAAGAATGAGGAAGTAAAAATGGCTAAGATAAAATAAACAAATAATGAATAAAATGATATAAAAAAGAAGAAGAAATAAAAAAAAACATAATAAACAAATAATGGCCAATCGAATGACAACAAAAATAAAGAATAAAAATGGTAAATAAACAATAAGAAAATGGTGAATAAATGAATAATTATCGAACAAATATTAACAAAGGGAATTAAAAGATGCATGCATCCAATATAAGAAAAATATATAATAAATAAATAAATAGCAAATATATAATAAGTGAGTAATGAAAAAGAGATGACATAAAAAAATGAGAACAAAGGCAGTCATGCATCTAAAATAATAACAAGAATAAATAAAGAATAATGAGCATGACTATGCTTACTCCGGAGCCCTCACCTTCCCTGACCCCCGGGTATGGGATATTAATGTCACTCCGATGGATCGTGCTTGGTTCTCAGGACTCACTCCCGTTTGAGCCAAAGCATGACCTTGTCCCGAGCCGATAACTCATTGAATTTGATTTGTTCCGATCGGGCTTCAACCGTGCTCCTACGATTCCTGAACAGTAAATTTGCCGTTCCCCGTCATACATTGTCCCAATAATATGCTCTTGCCCAAATACGGTTACACTCGGCTCACTTCATGGGTCCATGTGTGTGCACCGTAATGTGATGCACAGCTTCAAAATAAAAAAGGCCATAATGCCCCTCGGAGCAGGATGGCGTTGCCGAAATCTCTCTCAAAGTTATAAATAAATGATCAAGCAAATAATAAATGATAATATTGAATACTGTTATCTTGCATGCTTGCATGATCCGATTCTCTGGTATATTAAATGGTGATTGCGGAAAGTCGGGTTATGACCGACCTGAAGCTATCACTATGCGTGATGATGGTCCTCGGACCTAGGTTCTCCGCCTCGTACCGGGAGTCAATTTGATAAATAAGTACCACCATAATTGTGTGCTTGCATGCAGTTGCATCTTTAGTTATATGGGCCCCATAGTCTTTATTTTGGCGATTAATCAAGGGTTGTCCATCTTTCGGAGGGGCGTAATTAACGTCGTAGCCTTTATGGTACGACGGGTTTTGGGTCCCGATACGATCACCCATAATTGTCTGATTAGTCAGATGAGCGCACAATAAATTGTCACGATAGTGACTGGCACGCCTAATTAATAAACTAAATAAACAATCAAAATAAATAAATAAATATATCAAAATAAAATATTCTAATAAAAATCTCATCTCCCACATGAATTACGGACTGTGTGTCGGCGATCGGACGACTCAACCGTTGATCGAGCCGTAATCGTGAACCCGGATGTCACACAAAACAATTCAAACAATTGATATGTAGATATATATAAATATATAAATATATATATATATTATTATTATATATATCTTATATATATTAAATATATATATTCAGCACTTCCTCCTTTTTTTAACTTTTCAAACCTTTCATTTTTTGTGTCAAACTTTAACCCTCCTTTTTTTTCAAACTCTCTCTTTTTTTTCCAACACTTCACCTACCTCTTTGTTTTTTTGACTTTTCACACTCTTTTCTTCAAACTTTTCTGCTGCGCAAAATTAGGCGTTTGCCGGTCGGTCAACACACGCAGGCATGCGTGGTCGTCGACGACGACAGCAGGCCAGCTCGCAGATGCTTCACGCAGGCGGCAGGTGCGCACAGGCGGTCGGGCACGGGTGCGGCCAGATGCGCGCTGGGCGCGCTTTGGCACGTGCGGCCGCGGCCAAGCAGGCGGCCTCACAGGCGGGCTCGTGGCTGACGCGGACGAGCACCCGCAGGCGGGCGTGCGCTGGCGCGTGTACGCGCAGGTGGGCGTGCAGGCGCGGCGATGGGCTCGCAGGCACGCAGGAGCGCAGGCGGTGCGCGCAGGTGGGCGCGCAGACGCGCAGGTGGGCGCGCAGGTGCGGCCGGGCCGGGCTCGGGCGCGGGTGCGGAGGCCGAGCGTGGAGCTCGGGAGCGGAGGCGGGGCGCAGAGGCGGGGCGGCTCGCAAGCGACTGTTGCGGCCGTTGCCGCTTTTGAAAGCGGGCACGGGCGACGATACCCGTGCCGCGAAAGGAAAAAAGATTTTCTTTTTTTTCTAACCTTTTCTTCCTCTGCTGTGCGCTGAACGAGAGAGAGAAGAGAGAGAGAGACAGAGAGAAACGCGGGAGAGAGAGAACAGAGAGAAAAAAAATAGAGAGAGAGAAATAGAAAGAGAGAAATGGAGAGATAGAATGAACGCAGCAAAAAAAAAATTTCTCTTTTTTTTCACATCTTTCTTCCTCTCACCCAACAGAACTCAATAACTCTTTTTTTTCTCTGTTTCTTTTTTTTTTCTTCTAGCAATCTAGAGAGAGAAAGAGAGACGACGTCGGGGACGTTGGGTCGTCGGAGACGCCGTTGTTGGGCTCTGATACCAAATCTGACGCGGCGGCGACGTGGGAATGGATCGACGACACTCCGATATCACGAACAGGACAGGAACGGATAACTGCTATCTCACACAGCTCGGTCTCACGCCGGACGGTCTCACACCGGACGACACTCAAACTCACAAGGAGAAAGAGGGATGGGAAAGGCAAGAGGGGAGAGCTCTTACACAAAATAACATTTCATCCATTCTTTCATTCATATCATGTCTCGTAACAAGCATTGACCTCCTTATATAGGAAAAAAGGCCATAGCAATAATACCACCTAACTTCCACTAATTATGTTTATACCATAGCCTAACAAAACAAAGCCCACCCACCTCACTTTGACTTGTGGGTTTTAATCAAATAAAATACAAAAATTACACACATGTTATTTGACTATGACTAGCTTAATAAGATGAAAGGAAAAAATACATGTGGGAATACATGTATACATACACACACACAAATACATATACTCACTACGCAATATACTACCGTAGCCATAAGCCGAGTCTTCAGGAAGGATCTCCGAGTCATAAGCTCGGTGCAGTCGGGGCGGTGCGGCGTCGGCTCCAAGTAGTGCGCCCGGTAGTGGACCCGGTGTCCCCACCACCCCCCCAAAGTCTCCCTGTTGCTCCGCCCCCACCCCTTGCCACCTCCGATAAAACTCTCCCCCACTCCCTGCTACTCTGCCCACCCCCCACCTCTATCGAACCCCCATGCTGCTCCCCCTGCCACCACCCCTCCCACCTTTGGCGAAGCCCCCCCTCTCCTTACTGTTTCACCCCTCCAACCTCTGACGAACCCACCCTCCAATCCATGTTACTCCGCCACCCCTCCACCCCCTCCCACATCTAGGGAAACCCCCACCCCATCCCTGCTACTCGGGCGAAGCCCCCCCCCCCCCCACCACCCCACCCACCTCTGGCGAAGCCCCCCCTCTCCCTCCTGCTTCACCCCTCCCACCTCCGATGAATCCCCCCATCCCTATTGCTCTGCCCCCTCCCATCTTTGGCGAAGCACCCCCTCTCCCTACTGTTCTGCCCTAGCAGGCAGGGGTGGATCCCCCTCCCCTTGTAGCAGTAAAGCCTCCTACGGTGTAGGTGAAGCCCCTCCCCCTTTTGAAGCCGCCGTGAGGCCCCCTCCCCCTCTTGGAGCCGCCGTGAAACACCCTCCCTGTTGCTCCGCCCTCCCACCCTCTACCACCTTCGGTGAAGCCCCCCCCCCCAATTCTCCTTGTTGCTCCCCCAACCCTCCTGCCACCTCCAGCGAAGCTCCCCCCTCTCTCTACTATTCTGCCGCCCCACCCCCTTCCTACGTCCATCGATCTCCCCTCCCCCCTCCCTATCCCCCCCTGCCACCACCCCTCCCACCTCTGGTGAAGACCCCCTCTCCATACTACCCTACCCCTCCTACCTTTGGTGAAACCCCCCATCCCTCCTGTCCCCTCCTACGTCCGGCGAACGCCACCCCCCATCCCTGCTTCTCCGGTGAAGCGCCCCCCTCCTTGTTGCTCTTAACTCCCACCCCCTCCCACCTCTGGTGAAGCACCCCCTCTCTCTACTGCTTCGCCCTAGCAGGGAGGGGTGGCTCCCTCTCCCCCTGTAACAATGAAGCCCCCTCCCCCTTCCCATGTCGTCGACACCTCCTTAGGCCTGTCAACGGAGCAGATACAAAGTGAATATATGACTATCCGTATCCGCTCGGTTTTAAAATTTGAATTATCCGATTTTGATCCGCTCCGATTTGAATTCGGATACGAAGCGAATATATGACTATCTGTATCCGCTCCGTTTTAAAATTCGAATTATCCGATTCAAATTCAAAAATATATAAATACAATTATAAAATGTTAAAAGTATATAAAATATAACTATAAAATATCAAATATATATAAAATAAACTCTAAATTAAAATATAACTATAAAATATCTAAATTTCTCTATAATATTATTTATTTTATAATATAGTATTTAAAAATTTATATTATATGATATATAATATTACGGACAGATACTTTTTGAAGCGAATATTATAATATCCGTATCCGCTCCGATTCGAATTCGAATATTATCCGTATCCGAAAAAACGAATACAAATTCGAATATTATCCGTTAATACAGATTCGAATTCGAAACGGATCCGGATAATATATGAATCCGTTGACAGACTTACACCCCCCTCCCTCTCTCCCATGTCTCTGGCAAAGGAACGACAAGCTAACGCCATGCCTCCCCTGCCTTGTCAAGTGAGTAGGTGTGAAGCCCATGTCTCAACGGCCATGATAACACCCAACGACTCCAAGTCAAAAGTCAAAGATCAACGGATGAATTCCTGGAAGACCCTATATATAAATAAGACCTTAACTAGACGACCATGCAGGTTTTTGGAACCTTGACACTTCTCTCAGTCTCTCCTTCTACTCCACTGCGTCCAAATCCTCTCTCGCTTCGTCCACTGTTGCCTTACTTAAATATCAGAAGAATATCACTTGAGATCACTCTCATAGTTTCTTCTGGCACCTCCTTGTGTCTGCAAATTTTCCACCTGAGCTCAACTGTTTCTTCTCCCACCGAACAAATCTCATAGATGTAACTCTTAGTTCGAGATGACCAATCTTAACCTCTATAACCATAAGTAAACAAACCATTACACAGAAATAAACAAACTTTAATTTGTAAAGTGCCATTATCAAACAAAAGGATAGAATTATAAACATCATTTAGACGCCATTTTCAAACAGACAGCGGGTCTCACCCAATCTAAACCGAAATCAGAATGGAAAGGACCAATTCAATGTTAGCATGAATGATATCATCACAACCCTTCCACTCACGTGCCATTACAACCTCACACCTTTTTGTGATTAGCAGGTGAGGAGCTTTGCGGCAACGCCCACATGAGAGGATTTAGATAAATAACCTAGGCATAGAGTTTAGTGGCTCAATGATCATGATCAGATGGAAATGGACCAGTCATTCTACCTTCCCCCCCCCCTTAAGGTCATTGACAAAGTGATTTGAGTATTATTATTATTCTAATTATTTTGTTCTAAGTCAGAGGTGGACATACCATGGCCTCATCCAGAACGTTAATTCCCTCACAATTGAGAAGGGCAGATTATTTCAATTTAAACAGAAGAATAAAAAATGGTGCCAACTAAAAGTTCACAGTTTTGTTGCAAACTTCCCTCTAAGTGGTGGTCCACACAGGTCTAACTTGACAAGTTGGGGAAAGAAAAGATGTAAACCCATGAACAACCATAAAAGTGATCTGCCTTGGGTCACTCTCGTCCAAGCTTGCTCTTGCTGCCATGGTCTTGGTGACGTACGCAGTATACCTTTTCTCTTACAAAATGCTTGGTACTTCATTGCCAGAAAACTGTGATACATCAAAATGTACATCCCCAGCTATATGTTTCATGTTCTCCACAAGTAACACTTCTCCCAACAGAAGTTATACAGAGGTCACAAGCAAACTAAGAACCCATAAAAATTTTGGAAGTGGTGCAGTCTATCTGGTTCCATTTGCACCGCCAGGGCCAGCATTCCCTTCTTCCATTAGAGATTGCTTGTTTCTCACAATATCCCGCATCTGAATCCCCTGTGCAGATCCTTCTGTTGATCCTGCATGTGACAATGGGTTTTTGCCATGGACCGACGGGCCCTTCCTCTTCTTTACCTTGTGAGCCCAATCAACAATGCCCTGCTGCACATGCTCCTCAAAGATTGCCTTTTTGAATGAACTCCCCATCTTAACAAAGCAGCACCAAGCGGTAAGTTAGTAAGGGTCCCTTCAGTTATAGTGAAACATAAGAAACTTCAGATCCGACCCACCTGAGTAACAATAGCATAAAGCGGTAGGCTGCTGTAGCTACAGAGCAACTGAATAATAACACTGCCACCAAAGGAATCCAATGCATTCAGTTTTCAAGATACATGGCCCTATTCCTAGATTATAAACCACACAAACGAAGTCGATGCTTACCCAATCACAAGCCTGGGCACAATGAAACCAACTTGTCCCATGATGCAGGAGTCGAAGCCATATGTCGTCTGTACAAGAAGCTTGTCAGAACCTCCCTGATTGTTTTTGCAAATGACCTAAATAGTACTCCTATGGGTCTTTCCGAATCACTGGATTGTTTCCAAATATGTTTCTGTTATTTGTTTTTTCATTGGACATTAATGATGATAGGAATGTCATGGTGGTGAAATCAAACAGAATAAGGTTATAAAAGTGCAGCTCCATGATGTCGTGCTTGGCGACATGTGGATGCAGTTAAGTCCAGCATATTAATACTATTGTATACAATATACATGCTAGGCAAGTCAACATTAACTGATCAACTGGGTGACTTTTTGACTTTCAAGAACTTATTGAAATTTAAAGTACTTACCAGTATCCAGAAGAAAAATGCAATCTCAAAGGCGTTTTGGAAGAGGATGAAGTGAATCAAGAAAAGGACTATTCGGGGCCTGTGGAACCAGAAGTGATCATCTGAAGGCGTAACAACCAGTTCACCTTCAATGGCAGAATGTTTCTCAGCGACCTCATGCGCCAACTGAGTGATTACATGCTCGAGCTTTGCACCAATAGCAAGTAGAAGCTGCAATAATAGGTCAATTAGACATGTAAAAGCCTCCTAGCAAAGCTTGATAATGCAAAACATAGTTCATCTTTTGCAAAGAAACAACAAGAATGAACAGATATTGGAAAACTGAACGTAATTACTTCCCAGTTCACAATAGTGCACACTTGTACTAGGCAAATTCCTTTGACAGCAAGCCTTTCAATGTGACTTCTGATTCCTGAGTAGCTACAATCATATGGTCTACACAGTCTAACAATTACCATAAATGCCGTGCAACTTAATCTTCTTTACCAAAATAAACCCATGACGAAATCTGCTAAATTAGACAGGGACTTGCATAAGCGGTTTTGGGACAATTACCCTGCTTATAAAGCCAGAAAACCCTTTTTAGTGTACTGTTCACGCAGAACATTTTCTCTTCATGGTAGTTTACTAATCATGCAACCTACACTACTTGGCTCAGACAAGTTGTCATGACTCTAAGAGTGTTCTGATCCCTCCCCACTGTTTATTTGAGGCACTATGAACCTTCCTTTTTTCCCCCTTTTTTTGTTGGAGGGGGGTGGTGGTTTGAGTTTCGAGGCACTGAGAATTGGGGTGACAAAAACCACAACGATGTCCACTGGCAAAAATTCTTCATGATATGGCTGTTATCACAATCTTGTTTAAATGATTACATGAAATACTTGACTCACCCACCATAACTCTGCTACAAATTCTTCATATTGAAATATTAATTTGGGTTTGAATGTCTGTTTCCCTACAAATATACATAACAAAAATTGCATTAAAGCATCATATGACATAATGGCTGACAAAGATGAAAAAATGTAGATATGCGTGTTACTTGAGACTGCAAATTTTCTCATACAAAAATGGACTCAATTTACTAAATCATCAACCAGAACCAAGAACATAAATAAAAAAGCGATATTGCAGTTGCCACCACTAGTTGATCTGCATGATCAAAGTTTACATCTTTAGCATCCACAAGATTTAAAGACAGAAAATGTAAGGACAAGCTTACTTACAATTAATGGAATGAATGCTATCCAAAAGTATGTGTGCCAACCTTCACAGTGAGAAAACAACAAAAAAGATGAGCATATTGACATCTTGGATAAAAAAGATAACATTTATTTTCAACATTTTCTTTGTTCTAACTAGTTAGAACCTCCTTCTGTTATAATTTCAATGCTGGTACTTGCTTGCTGTTAAAAACCATATTAGGAAGATTTACGTGCTTAGATTGCTTAGAAGATGGAAACTATCAAACATTGTTTGCATTAATATATTTGATTTAGAAATGCATTCGAACAACGTTTCCATTAGTAAATAATAACTAAAGAACATGCATAACATGCATGATAATTAGAGTGAATGCCTAGATGATATGAACTACTTGTCATCCATAGACTAAACCAGTGGAGTAGGGCAAAGCTATGAAGTACCATTGACATTCAGCAGCAAGAAAATGACAACGAAAAGCCAAAGGTACCAGCTGCAGCAGTAAAGAAATATTAATGAGTATCAAATGAAAGCTAAAAAATTAAGGGAAACTTTATCTAGAATTTCTCTTTGGAGTGCTAATATGCATGCAAACAAGTTCTTCCTACATTGCTAAAGGTCCAATTACCTTATACCAACAACTTTCTTGAAATCAGCTTCTAGGGCACGTATCATGTACTTGTGAAAGTTGAACTTTGGGTTCCCTCTGCAATGAGTCTACGGAGAGAAAATAGTAATTATTCAAACAAGAAGCAGGACATCGAGTTAACGACAATGAAGCATCTCTCAGGTCCAACAACTTACCATAATGAAACCTAGGCGCATTGTAGTGTAGTCTGATTTTGTAACAGATCCATAGAACTGTTTACCAAAAGAATGCTGAAACAAACACATCAAATAACTAGATTTAGCAAATCAAAGGCATTTTCAAAAGTAGAAAGCCGTAATACAAGGAAGCACCTGAAGAATCCATGAAAACAACTAAAATCCTTATAACAGAACACATTGCAAACACAACTGCAACAGTATGTGACATATTATCACAAAAAGAAGCATGATCGCATTGGATGCTGCTGTTGCTAGACTGAAAGGTAAGAATGGAATATATGCCTATGTGGTCAAATCATGCAAGCAAACATTTTTTCCTATTTATGACATCATTTTCATGTAAAAAACATAGGCATAATATAGAGAACTCAACAGTGATTTTCATACAAGTGACCAGCCTTATAGAGAACTTACAGCAACCAAAGGGCCTTTCCCAGAAAATATAGTTCACCTCATTATGCCACATAATTAGTAATCAGCCACTAATGCAAATTTTCCCAATGCTTGGTGTTAACCTCACACGTACACCGACTAATTGAACATTGGCATGTGTAATGGCTATTTGCAAAAGGTTGGGCAAACATGGACAGCAGAACCAGATGAAGTCCTGTAGCAAACTCTTAACATGGCTATACTTTCCAAAAAATAAACATGGCTATACTTGCTTAAAACTTCCATATAAATTCACAAACTATGGGGCACCAAACTTAAGGATTTGTTATGTGGATGGTTTATTAGGGTCGCAACTGTATTCATATCATCTGTGGAAGAAAACTTGAGGATTAGAGGTGTGCTACTCACTAGCCAGCTCACTATCACGGAGTCCTTGCCGGTACCCTTAAACCGTTCCTTGATAAAGTCAAGTTGATGAACATGGGTGACTTTCGGACCTGCATTGAATGTGTGCACAGATCGATGAACATAAATAACTTTCTCTTGCTCCTTGAATAAGAAGAAGCGGTCATCAGCGCATCTACTTATTAAGATCATAGATGAAATAGAACGCCATAGATTATACGGATTCCTAATACCTCCTGCCGCATCGTCTCTCTCTTTTTCTCTCTGAATCTCATCCTCCCAATGTTTCCATTGACGTATCTAGAAACACACGCAAATCATGTGCCCGTAAATACCTCCAAATACATCACATCGGAGACGGAACAACTTAAGCTGTCTATGATATTTACCCTTGCCCCTCCTAAAAGCACAGTGAGCACACAGAAAGTGACATGAACAATGGCCAGAACGAAGATGAAGATGTGCAGCTGGTGAAGCGCTTCCAAAGACAGCAGCGGCACTTTTCCCTGGAGCAACACAAGAAAGGGTGAAAAAACTATGGTAACCGAACCAAAGGATTTGCCTTCTGGATCGAAATGTGGGAGGAAAGGGGGACAAGGGGACAAAAGGGGGGACCTTTGCACATTTGTTGGTCTCCCCGCCCCCAGCTAGCAGCCGTCTGCCGCTCCCAAGGACGCCGGAGAAGAAGGCGGCCTGGTAGTGAGAGGAGGATTTCTCCAACTCTTTGTCCTTCTTGCATGGCAGCATATGCTCAGTCAGGCTCTTAGGAATGCAAATGTTCTGGATCGCTCCCTGGAACACCGTCAGCAGCAGCGAGATGAACCCTAGAAGCATCAACTCTGCAACCACACATCGTAGGGGAAAAAAAGATTAAAATTGGAACCAATAATATAAAACAGAACGAAGAAATCATGGTATCCCACAAAATGGAAGATAAAAGACCAGGTTTTTTGAACGAAAGAGAGGGAGAAGACGAACCTTCCTTGACCTTCTGGAGAGCTTCAAAAAGGGGTTTCTGGTTCTTCTTCTTCAGGTACTGCCATGCGACAAGCAGCGGAGATGAGATCAAAAATACTGCATCTTTCTCTGCCCCCGAACAGAGGGGAATCTGCATATCAGATGGGGCGGGGTGCGAGGAAAGGGGGCAATGGGCATGGAGTTGGTACCTTGCCAAGGAAGTGCAGCAGGCGCTCGACGGCGAGGGAGATGAAGACGATGATGGAACAAACCAGCGCCACCACCCACGTCGGCGTGAACTCCAACTTTAGCGCTTCTTCCCCGCCATCCCCCGCCATGTCTCCCCCGCCCTCGCTGTGGCCTCCCTCCTCACTCTCTCACTCTGTCCCTCGCCTCGCCTCGCCTGTCGTCTCTGTCTCTCACACAATGAGAAGGAACCTGGACGGAGCAGTAGATTCACAGTATGTAATATATACATGAGATAGAGAGAGAAGCACCAGCCACCAGGTACCGGATACGCGCTCCCTACGCGGTTGGCAGGAAAATCCGTAGAAAGAAGCAGAAACTTGTATTCTTTATCCTCCAAAAACAGGAAGGACGCTTTATGTGTCCAGTCCTGTGTTCTCTTATAAGAAAGGGTTTTTATTTTATATCTCTGTAAAATATTATATTTATCTTTATATGTTTACTATATTATCAAGTATACTCATGATATATCTCATATTATTACGGTTACACTTTCGCCGTAACCTTCGTTCTTTTAACTCAAAAAATGAGTGAGTTAAGAAAGACAATTACTAACCTGTCTCAAGATAGCATCACCTCCCTCTCCCCTCTCTCTCTTTCTCTATCTCTCCCTCCATCTATGGCAGATGTAGACGTTAGCATAGGGCCACTGCCATGCCCCCTCCCTCCTACTCTTCTTCTCCTTGAAGACGTGGGGATCTATGGAGAAGGAGGTGTTGGAGAGAGAGGAGGGAGGAGGTTGGGGGCTATTTTTTTAAGAGAGAGAGAGAGGGGGCCATGACATAGAAGGCTCCCACCGAGAGGGGCTGAGAGCTCACCAGACGAATAGGGGAGAGGGGGGCTGGGAGGGAGGGGGGCCTATGTGAGAGGGGAGTCATGAGGGTTGGGGGGCCTGCGTGAGAAGGGTGAGAGGGGGGTCGAGAGGGTGGAGGGCTGGGAACTTACTAGAGAGGGGTTGGGAGGGAGGTGGTGGAGAGAGAGGGGTGAGAGGGGCGTCGACGGTGGAGAGAGTGGTGATGAGAGAGGGGGGTCGAGAGGGTGGGGGGCTGCGAAGGGCCGAGAGGGCTGCAGATGGTCAGGAGGGGCGAGGGGTGTTTGTTGGAGGGGGAAGATTGAGGCCGGGATGGGGGGTGTTTGCTAGCCAGGAGGGGCCGGCAGCGAGCAGGCAGATCATGTCGCTATCGTGGTTGAGAAGCCTGAGTCCGGGGAGCGCATGTGGAGGATGGAGAGAAAGAGCCAACTCCTTTGGCGGTGGTCCAGGTTGCTGGTGAGGCCACCGTAGAGGTTCTTGAGGTCCCACTCCACGGGGAACTCTGTGGTGGCGGTGCCATCGGGGGAGGACTACGAGCGGTACACAATGTGTCACATCTCGTTAAAGCGGAAACACGAGACGTGACGTACTAACATAACATACCCGAGAGTAGTAGTATGTTGACCATTCCATACATAAAACCTTCATCATCACATGAGCATTATGAAAAGAAATACACAAAGATTATTTTCTGTCTATAATCCATAATTAATTAAGGAAATTGCCATAGTACAAAGGCTTGCACGGGTAATAAAGTCAAGAATATTAAAACAAACGCGCAATCAGTCTTCCTCCGCCATTCTACACCTACAAACGATGCCTTCTTATTGCGCTGCTTAAAATCTGAGGTGGCCTCCCTTACTGTCCAGCACTTAAAAATAAAATCACAATGGTCTGAGTACAAGACTCAATAGAACTTCTGATACTGACCCAACGGTCACCTACCAACCAAGGTTACTCACACTTGCCCTGAATGCTGAATAATTATCATAGTCATAAACATGATACAATTATATTAAGTGTTTCTAAATTTGAAATAATATGACTGAACTATAGGGGGTAGGGTTTAATCAGGTAAGAATGGGTGGATCAGTTATGAGGGCGTCCCATTCCACCGTCCAACACTGACGAGGCTAAGGAAGAAAACATGTAATCTACATATGGAAGTTATAGATATCATGGCAGAACATAGACTTACAATATGATTTAATAACATTAAAGAGTAACGTAGCATGACTTACACATGGAAGACGTGAACATGAACATTTCTTAAGACATTTGAGTCTTCCATACGTCTAAAAAACATATCTTGTCATATTTTCTTATTAGGAAAGTTAACATGCAATGACATGTTGTGGACCTTCTGTTCAAATCTCCCAATTTTCATGTAATACAATACTTATTAGATCTTGTGACTGTCTTATTAGAAAATTGGTATATGTTGTAACACATTTCTTTTCTTATTTATATAACTTTTCTTGAATCTTATTCACGAAAAAACTATTGTAGATACTCAGTGAAAATTTGAACATAGATTTATAGTCCTAACTCAGAACTGAGTGATCATAGTGTAGTCAAACGTAGCTCGGTTCAAGCTTAGGAATCCTATCTTAATGGAAGTCTGCTTGGGTTTCCTTCCTCTTTCCTTCAAACAACTCGTCCTTCTTTCTCATTAGTTCATCCTAGGGTAAGGGGTAGGAAGAACTTAGAATTGAGTTTCAAAAAAAACACAGGAAGTTGAAAAAATGACATGAGAAATCTACCAAGGACATACCTTTGTGAGACAATAAGAACCTTTCAAGAACGCTCCAATGAGTGCAGAAAACTTAGAGAATAGATGAACATAAGTCGGGGAAGAGAAATGATGAAAAATATATGTAACTCTCTCTCTCTCTCTTTGTCCTGAGACCCTACGTGTGGGGTCAGACTGTCAAACCACTCCCACCTGCAGACCTACTCCAAATCCAAACATTCTATTCTATTCTATTCCATTCGTTTGATCATGCCTCCCCATACCTTACATAAGAATCCGACGAGCTCAGACCCTATCATCATTCGAATCCAAGAAAGACCTAATATGGCCTCTATATTATTTAAGTCTAAGGAAAGTCCAGCACAGTCAATGTTCTAACCCTTTTGTCGTCATTCTCACCGTCTAATTTGACTTTCAATTGCCCGGTTTTAACTTATCTTATTATCCTTTTATTTATCATTCTTATCACCGGGTTTCGTCTGATCTCTTAATAAATCGTCTAACTCTCCATTATAGCACTTATCCTTTCATTATATCATTTATTTTGCTATCATATCGCTCAATCCGTTAATATTTTGCCTAATCAACTAATATCTCACATGATTCTCCAATATCTCATCTAGTCCCTCAATATATCTTCTATCGTCTATTCCCTTATTATACCATCTATCTGGTAAACGACAAAATAATCGTCTAATAAACTACTTCGTCTAACGCTCCAACTTAGACGATACATTGTCTATCCTAGTATCATCTATCTCCCTTCTTTCCACGTCATCGTCTAACACCTATTCGCTTAGACGAAGTATCGTCCAATGCCCATCGTCTATCTATTTAGATGAAACATCGTCTACTGCCTATCGCATATCCACTTAAACGAATCATCATCTAACTCTCACTACTTAGATAGAACATCATCTATCTCTCCTCCACGTCATCGTCAACGCCCTCCCCACTATACGAAACATCGTCTAACACTGCGCCATGTCATCGTCTAGCCTTTCTCACCTAGATGGAGCGCCGTCTAGCTACTCATCTCCTAAACGAAGCATCGTCTAACCCCTCTTCACTTAAGTAAATCATCATCTAAATATAGACTTTTGTCTAACCTCCGTAAGTCTATTTATCATCTAAAGGGCTAAGAAAAATCAACTCTCATAAATAGAAATAAATAGATAAATGGACAATAAATCATGAACTTCTTAATTATAATCATCGAATGATATTTAATCGTACATTTTCTGTGATGTTATACCCTGAGGCTCTTTGATCAGATATAGAGGGACATCATGGCTGGAAAGTTCTAGAGGTCCACCAAGACCTAGAAGGGCCACCGGGCCGGCGGAGATGGAACCAATTATGAGGTTAGAGGAACGGCCGGGGGGAGGAGTTTCAAGCTGAGGAAGTGGGAGTGGGTGGCGAAGTCAGACCGATAGGCCTTCTTCGCGAGGACCCTCTCGATGGTGGTAATGAGGGGGGGTGACATGGCCAAGCCGAGGAAGAGTCGACCCGGAGGGGGATTGGAGAAGGCCCGTCCATTGGTGATCAATGATGGTCAGGAGTGAGGGGGCCTACGTGAGAGGGGTGAAGGGGGAGAGGGTGGGGGGTTGCGAAAGGCCGGGAGGGATGCAGATGGCCGGGAGGGGTGAGGGGTGTTTGTCGGAGGGAGAGATGGGGGCCGGGGAGGGGTGGGGGGTGTTCCTTGGAGCTCGCCGAAGGTGGGGAGAGGCAGGGGGAAGGGGAGCTATCGGAGATGGGAGAGAGGGGCTCTTTTCTCTCTCTCAAAAATATAAGAGTGTTTTCAAGATTTTATATTTTCAAACGGTTTTTATGAATATATTTTCAAAATATTCATCGGTGCAGACGATCTAACAACCACGTGGATATAATCACAACAATACATTGTACATCCAAAGTATTCTTGATAATATGTAAAAAATAAAGAGATAAATATAAAAATCATATTTTACAGAGATATAAATGTAAAAATTCCTAGTAAGAACCCCCCCGTTCATCCTCCGAATCATTCCCTTTTGTTCGCATGGGTAGCGTTGGGGGAAGCCGGGAGTTTGACCAACATTACCACGCGGAGTGCCCTCCGCGCCCCGCCAGCAGCTACGGATCATACATTTCTGGACACCGCACTCACTGGTCACCACGGAATACGCAGGTAATGGCTGCTTTCGGTGTTACGACTCTTCTCCATGGACGTCAGCCCACCATTAGCGGATGGATGGGTTTCTCCGGTGGAGCGGTGGCAGCCGGTGGATGAATCCAAGAAGCGGCCTTGAGACGTGCCGCGACAGGCGCGGCAGGGAGTCCATCGAGAACTGGAAAGTGCAGACCGCTGCTGCAGATTACGGTATTAATTCTTGCAGAAGTATGCAGACAAGAGAAAACTGAGACCGGCGGGGTTACCCGGAAACACCCATGAAAATAATAAACCAGTTCGCAAGAAGGACCGCGTTGCTCTGGTGGGGATTTGGCGCGTACGTTGCTGTCGGAATTAATTTCTTGTGCTTTTTTTTTCTTCTGCGGTGGGCGAGCCACCGGAGGATGGGTGGGGGACAAAGTGCGAGTTATAGAGAACGTGGGATGCTCCGGTGCTGTTCATTTCGGACACAATTCTTCAAAAATAGTATCTTTTCTCGAAGGAAAAGACCTTGAGAACCTCCCAATTTTGGAAGCAGTATTCCCCCGGGATTATCCGTAGTTACGAAAATTTCTTTGAAGTCTCATGCTTATTTCGATGAACTTCCTTTTTTTGGGAAGATTTTCTTTGAGATCTCCGTGATATCGTTTCCAAAATGTGGACGGACATTTTCAAGAATTGGAGAGACATTCGGGGATTCTTTCTTACAGATTGCTCCCTGTTTGATCCGTGAACGCCGCTGAATAGGACAGCGTATTCGTCGATCACGAGTCTTATACGGCGTTGGTATCATGTTCACACTTTGATGAAATATGAAATTAACGTGGAAAAGAATATTAAATATTTTTATTTTTGTTGTAACAGCGTCACCTTATCCGAGTTACATAATCGACCGAAATGGATGAATACGCTAAACTGAAGGATACGCGTCGATTTTGTATCAAATAGGTTAGAGATCTCTCAGACTAAGAAACTTATGGAGGATTTTTTTGAAGAAAATTTTTTAAGTTCTATTTAAAAATCGAATAGGAAAACTCTGATTAATTTAAATTTAAGTAAGATTTCTCTATTTTTTATTTCAAAAAATTTTAAATTTGAGTCTATCGTGTAGAATAATATATTCCATTTTTTTATTGGGACGAGTTATTCTAGAAAATCATGAGTTAATGTCGGGATATCTCACCGACCATCTTAAATCATTTTTTTTTGTTTGTTCACATAGACAAACCCTCGTGTTCCACCCTTAACGAGTTGTCAAATAGAGTGTTAGGTCAAGTTTGGTGGGGGATATCCCCGTCTAAATTATATTCTGTGTTTTTTTGGACGAAGATATTCAGAGATAAGTAAAATGGGTATGTACTCAATAAAGGGGTTAACAATGAAAATAACTCTTTCCATCAAATTGGTAGATAAGCTATCCCCACCTCTTTAACTATTTTTTTCTCCTTTCACACTCTATCGACCGATCTTGTCTTTCTCTCACCAAAATAAAGGTATAATATTAATTAAGTATGATTATGAAAAGATTAATTATTAAATAATAATATCATTATTATTAAATATTTTTACAAATTAAAAAAATATTTCATTAGATAATATCTTCATTTGTAATATCTAAGATTATTAATAAAATTAATTTAACAATGTTATCATTAATACTAATAAAAATTATCTATTAAACTTAATTAAGATATTTATTAGTCGTAAAAATGATTGTTAATTCTAATTAAGTAAGTCTTTTCGTTAAGTTAAGATCGATATAAACAGTTATCTAAGTCTTCTTGATCCCATCCAAACATAAAATATTATCATATCCTTTAACTTGAGATAAGAGTGATAATTTAATCATTTTTCAACACTTATTTTTTTCCGTATCTTTATTTTTTTATCAAACGAGTAATAATAATATATTCATACTTATCTTCTCACGAATTAAATGAACACGATAATAAGGATATAGATAAATTAATTTAAAATAACTTAACCAGATCTATTCCCCTCTAATTAAATTCATCCCGGTACCAAACGTGATCTCGATATTTTACCAAGATTCTATCCACAGTCCAATGACTGTTATATATCCAGAACTTTTTCAATATTGTTTTAGGAGCATGATTATTCTTCTACAAATATATCAGATATATATTTGAATGTAGGTTAAGATGAATATTCCATCACGTACGTTCTACATGTATATTTTGAAAAAAATATATATGTAGGAGTATGTACGTACAAAAACATGAGATTCACGAGGAAACACATGTTATCAGTTATCCGTAAGATATATGTAATGAAAATGGAATTTTAGATAATAGAACTCTCGAATCCTTCGTTATATATATATATATATATCAATCCCTCTAACCTTGTTGTCCATTTTAAACCCTCAGCCTCCATTAGCTTTAGCATGGGCCCATGTCATTTTGATCTTGAACGGGTCGGTGCCATAGCTTAATTAACGAAGTCACAAAGGTATAGTTGACCTACTCCCTCAATGTGGAAAATGACCTTTTACTTGCCCCCCAGAGAGAGAGAGAGAGAGAGAGAGAGAGAGAGAGAGAGAGAGAGAGAGAGAGAGAGAGAGAGAGAGAGAGAGAGAGAGAGAGAGAGAGACCTCAACCCCCTCCCCGCCTCCTCTCTTCTGTCACTGGACTGGGAGAAAATACAAATTACAAAGGGTTCGATGGGGTGGGGGGATTGAGAATGATAGGGATATCAACGATAAGTGGTTGTCTAATTGTTCGTTAGTTTAATCGATATTTTTGTGCAGTATTTTTCAGCTTATTGTACACAGATTAATGGATATAGTATTTCCATCTTTATATAGATTAATGCATGGATGTACAAGTAGACGAAGTTTTTAACACGGTTTCTTAATGAAGACAAGACATGGATACCCCCAGGTGGGTATCTAACTAAACCCCCCTTGAGACCAGACCAGCCCAGTAGAGACGTCAACCTCCATCGGCCAGTTGCTTCCCACCTGCAGGTCCACCGTGCATGCACACAACCTCCACCGGTGATCAATTCCCTCCACCGGTAAATATTATAAGCTCATCATCCCTCACCTTCTCGCATGTCGGTAGAGCAAAAGACTCGATCAAACCCGCGACCCCACCCGATAATCCATCAGGTACGTAAGATCTTCCCACAATTTTAGTTCTTTATAACTCTGCTTTAATCTACGTACGTACGTACGTGAGGTCGTATACATCAATTTTACTCATGCGAGCATCTGTCTAGCTCCATTGATGGTTCTCGGTTCGCCGTCATCGTTAGGGTCGTTTATTAAGATGGTAATACTCTGTGCATTGTATATGATGCACAAAGTTAACTCAAATTATAATCTCTCCTCTCGTTAACTCTTAAAAAGTTGAAATGATTATTTTCGCTATAAAAAAGATATCTCGCATAAGACACGCACGACCTCGTGTTAGATTTGTCCAGTCTATTTTTTTGCTCGACGAAAAAATACATGAGTGAAATATTTTGTAATACAATATTTAATATAGAATTAGAATATTTTATTCGATTTTATTTTTATAATAAAATATTTTATTTTTATAATATTTTTTCTAGATAATAAATATTTCGTTCATATAATAAATATTTTATTTTTATAAAATATTTTATTCGTTCATTTCTGTAATCAAATAAAACGTTTTATTCTTATAATAAAATATTTAAGTTTTACAAAATATTTTAATTCTACATTCTTTTATCGAGTGAAAAAATAGGTCGAACATGTCTAACACAATACCGTACGAGTCTGATGTGAAATATCTTTTTTTGACAAAAAAGGATCATTTTAACCTTTTGAGAGACTAATAAAAGAGTTCACAATTTAAATTAATTTTGTGCACCAAATTTAGTCCATAAAGTATTACTTTTATTAAGACGTCAACGTCCGGCACCGGCACCGGCACCGTGACGGTACTTAACGCGCTCGACGTACGTCGTGTTACCGGTGTTCTGTGATCGCCGTGTGGGGGCAGGGGGGACAAGTCAAGCCGACGTTGTCTAGCTGCTGTCAAGTGTACGTACCTCAGTTAATTTCTAACGGTGGTTAATTACTGCAGGAGTTTGATTTTGACTTATAACAACATGGGATCGATGCAGATTAATATTAATTACACATCTGAATGAGCAGCAAATATTAGTCGTTCTATTATATGTATATATATATATAATATAATATAATATAATATAGTATATAATATATATATATATATATATATATATATATATATATATGCCCAGCCTCAGTCGTCTTTTCTGTGCTGACTACTAGGTCATCCGGGGTGTTTTACTTGAGGTTATTAATTAGAAAGGATAATTATAAGCTGTTCTACTGTTTTCTGTGCTTCGTCAATCTGCAGCATACAACTGGAGACCCAATTAGTTGGGGACTTAGATAGAGATTCATCACATTTCTCTCCTATATAGTAACAATTACCATCCATTTTGTTAATTACTATTCCCCTCTCGTGAACACGTCCAGCGGACCGAGCTTCAGGATGATGTTATTCATGATGCTTTGGTGATTGATGATGGTTGAGAATGCATGCGCATATGACGTATAATTATTAGCACGCGCGAACATACACACGTTGTCATTTTGAGTCATTTTGATAATAAGTTAAGATAAATTATCTGAGATAGATTCCGACGACTTATTCTTTAATTTTTTTTTAAATTTAATAATTTATTCTCATTCTGAGAATAATTTATTCCATGTGAAAAAGTAGAATGAATTATTCTTAAAATAAATATCTTAATCCTAATCGATTTTAACTAATTTAATCTTATTATTAAACTCAATTAAGAATGAATAAATAAAATAACTCATCCTATTCATCCCTTATTCTATTATTAAAATCATCCTTTGTATTTCTATTTTACTATAACTTTGAATAATGGTTAATTTTAAAAATGTGAGCGAGCTCACGCCAACTTAACTGTGAGATAGCGAGCCACCTGACCGTCTCTTTCTTCTAATTACGATGCCCCGGTTTTGCCATATGTATGCTTTGGCTGGAAGCCCGACTCTGTGTATATAATGACAAACCCCCGTATGGCAAACCGTGCAGTTGCAGCCTCCCATGGCTTGGCATTTGAAGATGTGATGGTGGAGGCCATATCTTGGAAGACACATCACCGGCACCTTTCATGGGTGCCGGGGGAGACCAAACACGAGGCCGACCGATAAATTAAAGAGAAAATTATTTCTATTTTTATATCTCTATCTCAAATATATTTATCATAATATTCTTAAAATTTGTAAGAAAAGAAATATTATATCTTAATCCATCTCTATCCCTAAAAAAAATTATCCCTATACTGTTACAAACAAATATAATTAATGACTATTTTTCTTAAAAAATTAAGGGTATTACGATAAATATGATAAATACATAGATATAATTATAATTTTGAATAATTTTAAAGATATAAATTATAAAAATAATTTTACCTAAACTAAAATATAAAATATGCTACTATGTGATCTCTCTCTATTTGATCGATCTTTTTTAATTTTTCTTTCAAAAAATTCAACTATCTTCCATATTTATCATCCATCATTTACTACTTTTTATCACACACATGGCTCGTCACGACAATTTCTTTTTTTTTCATTTTTCTTTTACATGTGCACTTATATTAAATAGAAGATTAATTAAAAGGTTGTCAACAACAAGAAAAGCACGGTTAGTGACGTATATTTTTTTGTCTCTAATCTATCATTAATATGTCATTAAAAATTTTAATGACATATTAATAATGAATTAGTGACGAATACTAATTAGTGACTAATTATCAACGACATACATACACATCTATTACTAATTTATCATTAATTTGAAATCATCACTATTCTATCTCTAATTACAGATGTACCAGTGACAGGATTTAAAATCCATTTCTAGTCAGTGACAAATTAGTGATAGATTAGTGACAAATATAATTATCAATAACCGATATATATATCGGTTACTAATTCATCACTAATTCAAAATCTATCACTAATCTGTCACTAATCAGAGATGAATTAGTGATGGATTTTCAATATTTATCTTTAATTAATAACGAATTAGTCTGTCTCTAATTAATGATAAATTAGTGATGAATTAGTGACAAATGTGATTATCAATGATGGATATACACATCGATCATTAATCGTTCACTAATTTAAAATCCGTCACTAATCTATTATTAATTAGAGGTGAATTTTAAATGTGTCTCTAATTAGTGACATATTTATATATCTGTTGTTAATAATTAGTTGTTAATTAACATTTGTTACTAATTTGTTATTAATCTATCATTAAAATTTTTAACAATAGATTAGAGATAAATTAGAGACGAAAATACGTCGTTAGACGCACTTTTTCTCGTAGTTCACACACCTTATAAAGATACTTTTAATGTGAATTCATCTTTATGTTCGGATTTCCTTTACATATATACCTATCAGTTGTGAATATATATATATATATATATATATAGACCTTCAGGATGTTGTCATCTATAGATATATATATGCTGCTTTGGTGATCGATGATGGTTGGGAATGCACGCGCATGTGACGTATAATTAGCACGAACGCATATCATCATTTTAGTTCATTTTGATAAAAGGGTAAGTCTGGTTAAGGTAGATTATTTGCGATGAGATAATTTAATTTTGATTTGACTCTTTTTATCTTAATCAGAGTTAATTAAAGATAAATTTAAATTTTTTCACTTTAATCAAAAAATGAAATAAATTACCCGAAGTGGGTAAGGGGTGAATCACCCGATAACTTATACGTCCCTAACTTATCCCGTTATCAAAATGACTCTTTATATCTCTTTTTCACTAGGGGCTGTTTATTTGCGGAGTTGTCGGAGGGATAGCCTAACCGAGGAGATAGAAAGAGTCGGTGGACCCCGCCTCCCCCTCACATTTATCCACGTTAATCGGGATCGGTAAACCCAATCGACCTTCTAAAGTCAATTACGCTAACCCTGTCCGGTTAACAAACACGTCCTAGAATTTTGGGTAATGATTAATCTTAAAAATGTGGGCTCACGCCAACTTAATCGTGAGCTAGCCAGACAGTTGACCGTCTCTTTCTTCTAATTACGATGCTCCGGTTTTGTCATACGTATGCTTTGGCTGGAAGCCCGACTCTGTGTACATATAATGACAAACCCCCCACAGCCGTCGTGCTCATGATGTCGTATGGCAAACCGTGCAGTTGCAGCCTCCCATGACTTCGCATTTGAAGATGTGGTGGTGGAGGCCATATCTTGGAAGACACGTCACCGGCACCTCTCATGGGTGCCGGGGGAGACCAAACACGATCGAGGCCGACCCATAAATTAAAGAGAAAGTTATTTCTATATTTTTAAATTCTTATAAAATTATTTTTATATCTCTATCTTTATTATATTTATCATAATATTCTTCAAAATTTTAAGAATAGATATATTATATCTTTATTCATCTCTATCCTTAAAATAAATTATCCCTATACTGTTACGAACGAATATAATTAATGACTATTTTTCTTAAAAAATTTAACAGTATTATGATAAATATGATAAATATATAGATATACTTATAATTTTGAATGATTTTAAATATATATAAATAATTTTCTCTAAATTAAAATACAAACTATATGTGGTGTCTCTCTCTATTTGATAGATCTTTTTTAATTTTTCTTTCAAAAAATTCAACCGTCTTCCATATTTACCATCCATCATTTACTCCTTTCTATCACACATATGGCTCACCATGACAATTTCTTTTTTTTCTTTTTCTTTTTACATGTGCACTTATATTAAATAGAAGATTACATAAAAAGTTGTCAACTACAAGAAAATTTACGATTAGCGGCAGACAATTTTTATCTCTAATCCGTCATTAACATGTTGCTAAAAAAATTAATGATAGATTAGCGATGAATATTAATTATTGACTAATTATTAACGACATATATACCGATCTATCACTAAGACGTACTAGTGTCGGATTTAAAATCCATCTCTAATTAACGATAAATTAGTGACGGCTTAACAACGAATATAATTATCAACAACAGATATACACATCGGTCACTAATCCGTTGCTAATTTAACATATATCACTAATCTATCACTAATTTGTCATTAATCAGAGATAAAATTTTAAAATCTATCTTTAATTAGTGACATATTAGTTCATCTCTAATTAACGATAGATTAGTGACGAATATAATTATCGACAATAGATATACACATCGATCACTAATATGTTGCTAAATTACTAATTTAAAAACTGTCACTAATTAGAGATAAATTTTAAAATCTAATTTTAATTAGCGATGTATTAGTGATATATTTATATATCTATTGTTGATAATTAATCACTAATTAACATTCGTTGTTAATCTATCACTAATATGTCGCTATAATTTTTAATGATAGATTAGAGACGGATGAGATACGAATATTGTATATCGCTAATCTCGCTTTTTCTTGTAGTTCACACACTTTATAAAGAAAAATTTTATATGAATTCATCTTATTCTCACATTATATAAAGAGGTTTCAAAATCATATAATTTAATCTTAAATTTTTAATTCTGACGGTTAAATATTCTCTACTATTAATAAATTACTTGTGATTTAAAAATTATATAGTTTTAACATTTATTTTTTATACATCATATGGAGATAAAATGAACAAATTAGATAGTACATGTTTTATCATATAATATCTATATTTTGATATCAGAGTTGAATAATTTTTCACGCGTAATTAAATTTATGATAGCACAGAAGATTTAACGATATAAATTAAAAATTTATTATAATTTTTAAACCCGTGATCGACACCGCTCTTGCCACCGGTGACGACGGATCCCTCGTACTCAGATGTGATTGATGTCTGCTGTGAATAACCCCGAGGGTGAGTGTTTGAGTTCGAGTTCTAAGCCAAGTGCACCTTTAACTGCCTTCTTTAGGACACCTGCGAAGCCATAGTTAGATCAAGCTTTGCAGTTGGTCAGATATTGGTTGCATACAGTGTGATGTCAAAAACCACAGAGAGACCGTTCGGTGTAATGTAAAAGATTGTAAAACATGTTAGATATTATAATAAAAACATTATAAACTATTATATTTATGTGACATATAAAATATAATATTTTAGTCGATTAAATGCCTCCTAAAGCCGAAAGCAGTGGGACAACGTTTTAAGGATGATAAAGCCATGTAGGTAGTTGGTGGGCCACGGGGACCTATAATTTTAATGTGCTATACACACCGTGAGTGTGCATGTCCAATGTCTGTAATTTTTTATTTTATTATTATTTATTTACAAGTTAAACTGTTATCTTTTCTTTGCAAGTTAAGAAGTTTCCGGCCCACTTCCTCTACTGGGCCTACAATTTACGGTGTTTCTATGGTCTGCCTTCGACGCGTGTCCCCCCACATATATATTGTTTCGTATCCGCTCACAATTATTTACAATAAATAGTCCACGAACGCATTTTCCGACCCTGACACCAATTTTTTGAATCGTTTTTTACCTCAAATGCAACTTTGTGTTATATTTGAGTATAGATTAACAATTTCTCTTTCATTTAGCCAACGAACAAGGGCTCGTTTGAAAACATTTAGGCCGTCTTTGATAATCGGCTGGAATAAGTCATGGAGACCCATCCTTCAAATAACTCATTCGACATTCGATCCAGATGGGTCGGACGAGTTATTCGACTAAAACATCGATTGACTTCATATGAAATCGGATTTAACTTGCACTTGTCAAAGTCGATTATTATGAAAACCGACAAACGAAGATGAAAATTAGGAGGGCACTGGCGAATGCGCTGCCCTACTCGATTATCAAACTGGACCTAAAAGTGTTTATGAAGCCACCCTGGTCACCTCAACTTTTAGGAAACGTCCATTGTGGAAGGAGGGGAGAGATATAGACAATAAAGAGGTGGTTCAAAATCTACGGAAGGACCGAATTTTCACAGAACTTGATTATGAAAAAAACTCTATAATCTTAACGCAGCTTCAACTTTCAAATGCCCCCTAACATCTCTTAGATGACTCCCATGTGCAAATTCAACCCCAAACTGAATTTATATTTTAGATTTAAAGCCTCCGGACATTATATTTTCCAATTACTACTCCCAAGGGTAGAGTCAAAAGGTGGAAAGCCCAGACTTCACTCGTTGGGACAAGAATATCAGTTTATATGATGAAAAATGAAAACAAAGTCAGCTGGTAATTTATTTATTTTGGAATATCTTCTTTTAGAAGAATCCCATGACTTTGATATATTTTCTTTTTCCACTTAGAAGCATGCATGAAATTATCCCAATTCCCTGCAAATTCTATCTTGAGGATTTTAACCTGATAATACAGAATTAGATTCCTGTTTTTTTTTGGGTTCGTTATCATCACAAATCGGGTGATCCGTCTCATGCTCTTATGCGTGCAGGCTGAGAATGGTTTAATCAGAGTAAATGGTTTTATGGTAAGAAAACCACGACAGCTTTTGTTTAAAAACAAAAAACAAAAACTGAGCTTTGCGGATTAGAAAAAGCTACCCAGAGATTGTTGGTCCCTTCCTTTCGTCGAATGCCGTAAAGTTGGAGTGGTTAGATGTCAAAATTTTAAAAGAGATTTTTACACATATATATATATATATATATCCCTATCACTATTGATATTGTCCAATAAATCCTTCAATTAGATTTATAATTATCAACACTACCGTCGAAATAATTCGAATGCTCGTGGTTATGCTCATGTCGTACCTCCGGTTGGCTAATTAAATGGGATGAAAACGTGAGTTAAATGACAAAATTACTGACCTACTCTCTCTCTCTCTCTCTCTCTCTCTCTCTCTCTCTCTCTCTCTCTCTCCAATGGAAACACTCGTTAAAGGAGGAGAGGGCGGCCGAGAGGGGGGGGAGGTTGATTCCCATCGTCCTTGCTTCGTGGAAGATAAATGCAAACGGATGAGGCCCGACGTGATTGGAAAATATGGGCCAGCACAAGTCAAACTTATTGGACTAAACTTCGCTCGACCTACTTCAATTTCGGTACATGTTATCTGTCCAAGCTCCATTGACAGAGGAAAGATGATTAGTGGTTCGGGGTTTGCACTAAGTAAATTACTTTTTTGAAAAAAAAAATTACGAGATATATCTCATGTCTTGCTAACTAACTTGTTATACAAATTACATCTCACTTCGACGGCCTAAAAATATTTAAAAAATAAAAATAAGAGTAAATGGATAATGTTGGGCCCAAAATTTCTTGAACCTGACTTTTTTTGTTTTTGAATTTTTAGGTTGTCAGACGGACGTGTGTCTTGCACTGTAAGTTAGGAAGACGTGAGTTTCACGTCACATTTTTTTAAACAAATGAATTTGTTTGTTGCACACCCTGAGTGTGTAATTTGGCCGAGTGTGTAATGTGCATAACTAGAGAGAGAGGGGATTGGGACATGGGCCAACAACATTCAAATTTATTTGATTTAAGTAGGCCAAATTTGGGTTGACCCAACTTTGATTTCGGCCCATGTAATCTCTCTGAGTTCCACTCTTACTCCACAAAAAAATTGCAACTCTTTCGTTGCCAAGGTAAACCTCACAAATTATTAAAAGAAGGGATTTTTGAATATTAATCTTTATAGTCTTACGTAATTGTCGATTAGTCTCTGAGTTATAGCTATTTGTCAATAAATCTTTAGAATCTTTAGTGTTATGTGATGAAGTCCTTACCCTTCGCTCTGAATTGTACGGCCATCAAAATATTAACTTATCGATAGTTAATTTTGCCCATACATAATAAAAGACCAAAATATCCTTGGTTTTTGAGATATAGTTAGAGAACATAGGGAGAGAGAGTGGGGGAGAGAGAGTGGGGGGAAGAGAGAGAGTGGTTGGGATTTCCAGCCACCCCCTTTGCCTCCTAATGCTCTTAGGCCGAAAGAGGGCTGGGGAGGGAGAGAAGGGGGAAGACTCTATGTGTGTGTGTGTGTGTGTGTGTGAGAGAGAGAGAGAGAGAGAGAGAGAGATGCCCTCCTCTCCGTGTGAAGACCTCCACCGAATGATGTTGGATCGTTGCTCACGATTGCCATCATCCATCTCCGCTCCCCGTTGCGTACAACATCCCCCATTGAAGCCTCGTGACCGTGGTAGGCCACCTTGGCTGCCACTGGCTCTACGCCTAGTCTCCGACTGCCCCCATCGAAGGACATGGTGGCCTAGATCCGAGCAGCCCTCACTCCGTTGGCTCACATAGATGCTCGGATCTAGCCAACATCATTGTTGCAGGTCGCCCTCGTGTTCGTTAGTTGCCGCCGGTCTCTGCGGCGATACGCAAGGTCACCGATCCCAACTCTGTCTCCAACGTCACCGTCTACACCTTTTGTTGCTCTCTACTCCAATCTCTTTGCGTCTTCTCCCTTCTCTCTCTCTGCCCTCCCTATCCTCCGGTGTCCCACTCTCTCTCTCTCTTCCCCTTCTCTCCCTACCCCATCCCCCCATTCTCCGGTTAGGCCAGGAGAAGCAGGAGGTGGCGTGTAACGTAATGCACTATTGCTGTGATCTAGTCCGTGACCCCTCGTAGCCGCTAAAGTCGAGTCGGGCACCTGTCACTCAAGTGCCTAGTGGTGAGATTGAAGCCTCTGCCAGAGTTGAGGGAGAGGGAGGATTATTTTAGTAAATTTATTAACTAAACAAAATATTTCTTCCATCGTTAACTGCATATTTTTTTTGACGTCCCATAATCACAAGGATTTTTAAATAAAAGTTAGAAGATTATAGGAATTGGCGAACGAATAATTATAACTCATACAATAATCGATAGTTACATAAAATTATAGGGATTAACATACAAAAATATCTGAGAAAGAGATATGAGAAACTAGTAAGGTCTCTCTTCTTCACCTTCTAAGTGGCGAAATGATCGATAACTTTATTATTGGTTTCCGCAGGAGGATCTCAACGTTGGACATACACTACAACATTTCCTTGATAAAAGGATTTCTTTAAGTAGTCTGACAATTTTATATTTTCTTGTCCTGATTTTTTTTTTAACTGTCACAAAAAATAGCACAACTTCTAAAATATTCATGTATATGAAAAACATATGAATATGCGTGAGACAAATCACGTTAAAACAACAAATAAAACATTGTGGAAAGTACAGAAAAGAACCCTTGTTTATAGGCTCGCCGGCAGAAACCAATGCCACAACACTATCTTCCTCCCGAGTAAGCGGTGAAGGGAAACTCCGGGTTCTGGACGCGTGTCGGGTTCTGAGTCGCTGGATCGACGAGTCTACGGGAGCGCAGCCACCCATCCAACGGGGGTAGCAGGGATCCGACGTGGGTGGCGTCGTCCAGATTCTCTTCGTCGCGACCCGGAAGGCGGAGGCCATGAGAAGAACACGATAAAAGCAGAAACCCAAACAAATTTATATTATTATTATTATTTATAATTAGCACCGAGATCATCACCCAACACAGCTTCACACAAATGGGGACTCCATTTCTTCCCAACGAATCGGAAGGGGAGGGCGGCGTCCAAGAGCAACTGTAGAGAGAGGAGAGAGACAGGGGGCAGAGATGGAGGTGGGCTTCCTGGGTTTGGGGATCATGGGGAAGGCAATGGCCCTCAACCTCTTGCGCAACGGGTTCAAGGTCACAGTTTGGAACCGGACTCTCTCCAAGGTCCCTCCTTTCTTTCTCTTACTCCCTGCTTGCCTGTTGCTCCTCCTCTCACTTTCATTTGCACTTTTGTTTGCTCATGGCAAGGGCCATGTTTACTTCACGCGTTTCCCTTTGTTTTATCATGAGGTCAGATTTCAGGGTAAAGATTGGGTCTTTCTCTGTTAGCAGAGTTATAATTCTCATCCTCCCAGCTGTCTGTTGGTTCTCCGATTCAGTAGCTGCAAGGGATGGGATGGGAAGAGGAGTTAGGGGTCTTATACTAGCCAAAAGAGCTCTTGATACCCTGTATGCCGGCTTCACAATGTGGGCGGTTACCTTCTTGCCTTGTTCATATATGGTGTGATGGTTTTGGGGCAGGTGGTGTTTCAGTATTATCACCTGGGATGTTACAATCTTTCACTGAGTGATGCTTATAGTTTCTTCATCTGCCCCTCTCTTTCATCTCCCCTGGTGGGCATCATCTATATTTTGGGACCTATAAATTTCTTTTGGAATGCTAGCTAACTTGAAGTATATTATCTACTTGTTTACCTGTGCAATCAACAACGCATCTTCTTTTGTAAGACAGTTCCTTTTCTCTTAGAAGGAATACTTGCCAAACCCCCAGATAGTGCCATGTAATGAGTTTCAACCAAGGAAGGCAGAATTGGGGATCGGGATCGGATCGGCCGGTCCAAAAACGATCCAGATCGGTGGGATCGGCCCGGCCGATCCCTGGCCATCCCTGCCAAGTAAGACTAGTAGACTCGGCTAGGGATAGACATGTCCAAAAAAATTCAAAAAAAATTCCAAAAAATCTGAAAAATGGAACAACTATTCTATCATAGTTCTATATCAAATTTAATATGAAATAGTTGACATATGTCCACTAGGAGATGCCAACCTTTGGCCAATGCAAAGTCAAACCAAGGAAGACAATTAAAACATTAGGGGACCACAAATGAATCAAAACAGAAAAACCACCCCTTAAGCTTATTCCAAGGAGAGAGAAATTCCTTGTAGAGAGAGAAAGAGAGTGCTGGAGAGAGGGGGACCATGGTTGGGTAATAAACAACGTTAGGGTACCACATCTTAATCAACATAGAAAAAAATGTATCCCCTAAGCCTAATTCCAAGGAGAGAGAAAGTCCTTGTAGAGAGAGAGAGAGAGTGCTAGAGAGTGGGGGGACCATGGTGGGGTGATAAACAATGTTAGGGGACAATAAATTAATCAAAAGTTTTAAAAGTCCCAAGGACTAAAGACCTTTGGTTGGCCTTCCCCCCAAAACATTTTTTTTTGAATTTCCAATGGGGACCATGGGCGGGATCGCCCGGAATCGGCAGATCCTGAACCGATCCCGGCTGATCCCAGTGAAGGATCGGGACCGGCCAACTCGGGAACGGGTCGGTTCGCCGAAAAACCATTCGGATCGGCTGATGCGGGCTGATCCGATCCGATTCGGCGAACCTTGGTTTCAACGCCCGAGAAGATTCAATGTCCCTTATATATAATGCTGTCTCATGTTAACTTTAGTCTTCTAGAATTTCTTTTACAGTGTGATCTGTAATGTTCACTCTATGGTTGCATCATCAATTTGTTTTTGACATATTAAAGTTGTAAAAGACCTGAACTCATATCGCAGTGTGAAGAGCTTGTCGAGCATGGTGCCTCTATTGGAGAAACACCTGCAGCAGTGATTAAGAAATGCAAGTATACAATAGCCATGCTGTCTGATCCTAGTGCTGCTTTCTCAGTCAGTATCACTGCCCGATGCTTGATTCATCTAATATCTGAAATATCCATACTGAAACCATTCTGGATATCTCTCAGGTGGTTTTTGACAAAGATGGTGTGCTTGAGCAAATTACTAATGAAAAAGGGTATATTGATATGTCAACAGTTGATGCAGAAACTTCATCAAAAATTAGTGAGGTCTGGATTCCTTTTGTTTCTAACATTTTAGTTTTCTTTGCTTTCTTGGTGAACTTTGTTTGTTCTCACATTTAATTGACCTTTCTCATTTAGGAAGTCCATTACATGCTAATAACTTTTCAAATTCTTAAAGATATAATGAGATGTAGGAATAACATATTTTTGCGGAAGATGATGTATGCTGCCATTGTATGAACATAAATATGGACCCTTATTCAGTGTTGCTTGACAGCTTATGCATTGTCATATTCATCTGGACACCTATTTTGCCTGAAAACAAACCACTTACTGTAAATAAGTTTGTTGTCATGTATCAACTCACTAATTTGAGTCTTCTGATGAGTTGCATCCCTCAAGATTTGAGATCTTAGTTTCCCACTTGTTTCTAATTACGAAAGTCAAAATTGCCTTCAGCATGGTGATGCATACAAGTAATAACAGGGTCAACTAAAGGTACGCAGAACTATCAGTGGAAACCTGAAAAACTTTGTCTCATGCCCACTTGGTAGCAATTTCTCTCAAGTCACTGAAGGGTCTCTTATTTCAAGGATGGATTGAACCTGCAGATTCAGATCCTTTAAAGAAATAAAACTCGCCTATGTCAAGTGGGAGTGTGCAGCACATGAAGTCTTGGCAATTTCAAAAAACCATACTTGTTCAACAAGTTGACATGTATCACTCAGATACGTGAATCATGGCGCCACCGGGATTTGCTTACTTGATTCCATATTGTTTAGCTTCATTTCTGTCATACCAATAGCATGATATTTCTTCAAATTTCTAACACGGCATTACTCATCCGCTTAAATAGATTACATTATATCAGCCCTGCACCCTCACCCACAAGTAGGAAGAGGAAGATGGAGGAATAACATCCTCAACCTTATGATACAACCATGGACAAGGACTTGCATTGTCGGCTGCCATCTAGATTGTACAATACCACAAATAGAAATGGTTAATTTAGAAAGAAGTAATCAACATTTGAACAGAAGGGGTGGGGAAGAAATAGAGGAACAGGGATGTCAGAACATGAACTTGGATTCTTATTGTGTTTTGTGTTTGTTTACAACTATGACTTCATATCTAACAAGTTGGTTCACTGTAATTAAAAAAAAAAATCAAGCTTGGTGAACACAGAAAGAAGTGAAAACAACTTGGACCGTCCAAATCTTAACATATTTGCATTTAGGACCATTGGGACTTTAAATATTGCACCTCCCAGATACGGAGCTAACTCTTGTCCTGAATTATCAAGAAACTGATCTGAGTAGTAGAGGTTTTGTTCATTGCTGAATCATCGGAGAATAAGCTGTCCAGAGGACCCTTTGAACCATTACTCCTCATCCTGCATCATCACAGATTTCTTCACTTGAAAGACAATTGTTTTCTGGGTACATCACTTACATCTTTGGATCAGATCCTTAGGTTTCCATGCTTTGTACTGAAACAGGCAATCACAGAAAAGAGTGGGCATTTTCTTGAAGCACCAGTCTCGGGTAGTAAAAAGCCTGCTGAAGATGGCCAGCTAATTATTCTTGCCGCTGGAGAAAAGGTAATATTGCCTGCTACGTATTTGCAGTCAACTACAATTTTCCACCACCATCTTTCCTCTTCTGCATGCTATGCTGTATTGCTTGTTTTATACAAATATACAAGAACTAGTTGATATCCAAGAGTCTGCAGAAGGATATCAAAAAAGTGTTCCACTTCTGTATATGGGTTCAATAATGAACCAACCAAGAAACTAGGCAAATTAGACTGTGCCATGCTAACTCCTATTGGTTATTCACTTAAATGGTTCCAAATTTAGCCAATGTGTATTTGTGATCCTTAATGAATCTAAGAAGTTTGAGATGTGCTCTTCCTCATTTGTTAATGCTTGATGGATCTTTATTGGGTCTGACATAAGGTCATTGAAGGATATGGTTTTTGGTTCACATGTCATTTAACAATCATTAAGACCATATCCTTTAGTGAACTTGAATCTGTATTTGACTCATAATGGAAACTTTGGCATATGATGAATATGGCCTATAAGCTAGATCATGGCTATAATCTCAACATGGCAAGTTTAAGAGGCATAAAGGTCATCCAAGCTATTTACAATCTCAAGACATGTAAAATGACCAAGACATCCTCCAATCTTTAAAATCACATAAAATCATTAAAAATTACAGCAAATACTTAAAATTTGCTGAAAGCTTTAAAACGTGTAAGTTGCACCTAAAACTAGACCTGACAAAACCTGACCCAACCCGTTGACCTTGCCCAAGCCGATCCTTAAAAAAGTGGGTTAGGGTCATAATTTTGGCCACCCGTTCAATTTTGGGTCGGGTCATTTTTATCCACACATTTCTTCATGTCGGGTTAGGGTCATCCAATTTAACCCAAACCCATCCCAACCTAGTCTGACCAGTACTTTTTGACCCTAACCTGTCCTGACCCAGCTTGACCCACCTCGGTCCAAGGTGGATATGGGTCACGATGCATTGATCCGAAGCTGGGTTAGGTCGGGTAAGGGTCAAGCACAATTCATTAGACTCTACTCATGACCCGGCCCTAATTTGACCCGACCTAACCCATTGCCATCTCTACCTAAAACCCACAAACTTCTCCAAAAAATGCAAGGATATCTTTAACTCACATTGATAATCTAAAAAACGGAGAATCCCTTAAATGTTGCAAGGTGCACCTTAAGCCCTGGAACTTTGTAAAAATAGCAAGTCATCACAAATTCAAAAGGAAATTATTAAAATAATAAAAAATCGGTAAAAATGTAAGACAACTTAAAATCTGCAAGACACCTTTGAAATCTCAAACATTCTAAAAATATCAGGTTCACTCAAAATGATACGAAAACACATTCCAAGATTCCAAAACATCCCCAGTCCACTAAAGTGCACATCTAAACCCAAAAATGGCCATTCCATTCTTGAACCCTAAACCTTCCAAATTTAGCAGTGCTATCTTTTTGGCCTTAAACCTTCCAAAATCATCCCATGCCTTTTTAAACGTCCAGAATTAATCTTGGGCCATGGTAAAGCTTATGGGTTTGTTCCCAAGTGTGCATTCATGAGCAAACTTGATAGTCACATGGTTTATTTCTTTTAGGGCATTATCATTAGCAGTAAATGAATGGTCTTTGCTTGTCAACACTGGCTAAGGTCGGTGGAGACGGTCCAATCTTGAAACCCTTATTGCCAATTATCTAATTGGGCAAAACTAAACCAAAATTTCCAAAACCAAACCTTCAAATCTTTTCAAATTCAGGTTCCCTCTAAAAATCCATTCAACAGCCAGCCATGTGGGTTGAAAGAGATCTAAAGTTCCCTAAACAATTTCTGCAAAGTAGATTCTGTATCCAAGCAAATGTAGATCCTACACAGGCAAACACAATGTAACGCTATTTAGTGCATATCATGTGTAATATTAACAAGGCTCCAATTTAGTGGCTTCACTAGCATCCTCATAATCATAGCCTTAAGCCTTCAGATGGTGACATGACATCCTTATTAGTGTTTTTCAATCCATGATACCGTAAGCATAAAGCTTAAAGATGATATGCGTCTAGTAAGCTCTAAGAAATTACTCTGCATGAATACGCTCAATTCTATGTTCGTGTGCATAAACATATACTTAAAAAATTTCTTGCTTTTACTGCAATTACTGCAACACAGGTGAAGAATTTAAGTTCTGCTTTCTGTTTTCCCTTACTAGTATGTCTTCTTTTCCTTTGAAAAAGTGGGTATATCTTCCTTTTTCTTGTAAGGTTAAAAAATGATCAGCTATCTTAATGTAAGACGTTGGAATTCCTCGTGGTGTGTTTTTCCCTGGAGCAAAATTTTTAGGAATAATAAACCACAGGAAGTGCACAACGTTTTATTACTCATATCTCTAGTTCAAGGAAGAAATATAGTTTTCAGCCAAATGACCTGATTTTCAATTTCATGGATTATGAGTCAAGGTCTGATATAGGAGCATCCATGGCTGAAGCTGATGAAAGCTATGGACCTTTAATCTTCTCCAAGTGGTGGGTGTATATATTCCTTTGGTTTTTTGCATGGATACATGGTGTCAAAGAAACAGTAATTATGAAACAAGAATGAGAGGCTATTGCATCTGCCTTGAGCAAAATAATTATTGTGGACTTATTTAGTGCCACTCTAGGGTACATTTAGTTGTAGTAGCAATACTGGACTTCGAACGTGTACTTTAGTGTGGATAGTCACCTGCAAGGTGTCTTTATAGTCTTGGGGACAAATGAAGACCTATGACCAGTTATACACTTGTTAGTTTACATGTCTATATGCAATACAAATTCAATCCAGATGTACATTACTTCCATGCGTCCATTCTAATGTTCAAGAGGCTATGTCAGTTTAACTTTGACATGGATCCTTTTTCACCATCTGACACTGGTGTTGGTGCCAGCCTTGTCGGAGTTTTTAAAAGAAACCTAATGTGTTTCTTTTTGTTGTACATAACTACATATCCCTTTAACCTCTGACTTCTGTTTCTGTTCCCTAGTTGCATGAGCTTAAGCTGTGTGAGCAGCAAGGCAGTTACAGCTGCTCTTCTGGCAATCTTGGCAGGTTCCTCTGCCATCTAGATTTGCATGCTTAGAAACATGGGAACACCTTATATATGGTCTATGTTAGGCAATGCAGCTGATTGGAAATCTATGGTAAGTACCTGGGTCCCTTGTCGGACCTAGCTGATGCTAGATTAATGAGACGTCTTATAATTTCGTATGTCAATGCATGCTGCTTCTTTTTCATGTAGTTTATAGTTGCATATTCTCATCTTTTTTGTGGTAGAGTGCCTTGTGAAGACGAGCAATTTTCACCTTGTTTCTGCTTTCCAGTCCCATTTCGCACTTGTACGTCTTCATTCTTTTCTTATTATATATTGTGAGCGAACTCCACATTCTCGTCACTTCATTTCTCTGAAGGATAATACATATTTTTAGTACATCCTTTTACGTTGTAACTGCAGGCATTGTATGAGGAAATCATCCCCATTTTTAATGTGCTTGGAAAGAAGTCATTCTTTTTGGGGCCAGTTGGCAATGGAGCAAAAATGAAGCTCGTTGTCAACATGATAATGGGCAGGTTTGCAGCAGCCTTTGTCATTCTGGATATTCAATTTTATTTTACAGTACACCCAAAAAGTATGAAAGAAGCACTTCGCAAGAAAGAAAAAAGGCGAAAAGTATGTCAAATAAAAACTTGGGAATATGAGTGAACTACCGTTGTTGTTTCTCAGTAGTGTTAACAGATTATCTAAGGAATTAATGTGTGAAGCAAGTACTAAACCTATGTTATTCGTGTAGTCAGTCCGCAGAATTGGATAACTGATATCAGAGAATTCTAGACATCAGAAATATAATTATAAAACAAAGGAAATATCCATAAGCTTCAAGCTTTCTGTAGAGGACCTCTGGTAAGACTTCAGAAGATGCCAGAAATGCAGCTGTGGTCTACCATGTAATGCCTCCAGGTGCTGCCGAAACGGAGAGCACTCTTTGTGAGTGTATGATCAGGTTATTTGAGTTATACGTTTTTAAAACTAGAACCAGTTGCGGTACTGGCGCTGCTCTAGTTCTAGTTCCGGTCAGTCCCTGGATGCTTTATAACAACCGGCGCCTTTCCCATTTCACATGGCGGACCTCCGAGGAGGGAGATGGCAGGCAAATAGTAGCAACAATGAGGAAGGGGAGGAAAGGATAAACAAAATGGTCACGTCTGGCACTAGTAGAGGACTGGTGGAGCGACGTGGGTGAAATCTGCATAAAAGGATTATTAAATGATGCGTTTTACGTCCTTGCTGAATTTGTATGACTGGTGTCATAATTCCCTGCACTGTTTAACTTTAGCTGGCTGAAAATTTGCTTGCATGTCTGTGTAGCATGATGAATGCATTCTCTGAGGGACTTGTTCTGGCTGACAGAAGCGGATTGAGCCAGCAAACGCTCCTTGACGTACTGGTATGAGATTGTCATTTGTTCAAGAGGATAGGAGTAGGACAACTAATCCTGTTCGTCTCTCTGTACACATGGAGTGATGGTTCGACTTGTTTTCTCTCTTTTGTTGGATTTCATCTGCCAGGATCTGGGTGCCATCGCCAACCTGATGTTTAGACTGAAAGGACCCGCTATGATCCAGAGCAGCCACCCTCCCAACTTTCCTTTGAAGCACCAGCAGAAGGACATGAGGTTGGCTCTTGCTCTTGGAGATGAGCATGCAGTCTCGATGCCCGTCGCAGCTGCAGCCAACGAGGTTTGTGAGGCCTTTGCCTCCCCTCCAACCCTCACTCTTCACTTGCTCTTTCCATTGTCGTCCCACGTCTTAAACTTTTAGTTCTAATTTCTGTTGCATGTTCTCAAATGCAGTCCTTCAAGAAGGCTCGAAGCGTGGGTTTGGGTGACCAGGACTTCTCTGCTGTGTATGAGGTACTGAAGGCCACGCATCCAGGTGCATGATAACGTTCTTTACGCACTTAGACGAGCCCGGCTGCAACAGTGTTCCCTGCTCGTCGTGGGAAATCATTTGAAAGGGTTCACCTGAAGTTATTCTGGGTTCCATTTTCATGCCCCGCAACGTCGATTTTTATGTAACAATCTGTTGGGAAAGACGTGTGAATGATCTTTGTTCTCAGATGTCCTACTCCAGCGATACCTCTGCCCTTTTTTTTATGTTTTTTGGCGTAGTAAACATAACAGGGAGCTCAGTTGCCTCAGCGCGGTTGTCATGGTCCTCATCACAGACTAGCAGCAGCTCCCCATGCTGCTTAGCCGATCAAACAGCATCTGCATGTGTGCCCCATTGTGTTTTTCTGTTTACAAGTTCTCGGATGGACTCGTTACATGCCAAATAAACAAGAACCAAGCCTTTTATATTATGGCATAGGAAGGTCAAACCATTGCATTCGCAAACCTCTTGGAGCTTGAACGCAAGAAATATTTTTCTACATAAACCTACCGTAAACTTATTTAAGTTTATCATAAACTCCAAATCTCTCCATGAACTCATTTTTCATAAACCTACACAGAGTTGGTCTATGCTGAAGATGCTTTCTATAACTAGAGTTTATCATAAGCTCAAATACGTTTATGCAAAATATTGAAACATGAGGTAACAGAAAATGCATTTCTGTTAAACAGACTTATGATAAACACGTTTACGATAACCGCATCTATGTTTTCAGTAAGTTGCATCCAAACATAGGTTTCGAAGGTGAGAGGGAGAGAGAGAGAGAGAGAGAGTGAGAGAGAGAGAGATATATAATTTCATCAGGTCTGATTTGGAGATTCTCCAATCAGTCAGGCGCCAACAAAGGGGGACAGTATCGGAGGTTTGTCATATGTCTCTGATAAATGGATTGACACGTGGACTATCATTATTATAAGTACATGATATTTTAATCCATTTTTAATACGATACTATTTTAACACGCTTTTTCTTGTGTAGTCTGATTTAAGTTCTGATTTAGAGTTTGTCACGTGGACTATCATAAACGTGGGGCGCGGCCCAGATTATAATTATAGACTCTTATATCATATTAAATTTTATTAGATCGAGTCACCCAACTCAAAATCTTTCGGTGTTAAGTGAAAATGACTCCACTATTATAAGCACGTTACGTTTTAACTCATTTTCAATATGATATCATTCAAACAGTATTTTTCGTATTTTGTTTGGCAGAATATTCCTTTCTTAAGATGATGCGTTCATGTACCTTTGATGCATGGCTAATCCCAAAACGAACATATTTTAGAAATGATCGCAGAAGGTAATCAAACCACCGTAGGCCTTGTTTGACTAATCTTGTTAAAACAAAACGAAAGACATGTTCTTGCCGTACGAAAACGTGATGGGCCTATTTGTTTTGGTGGGTTGGACACTTAGACCCAACATCCCCCTTCACAGGTTTAAAGAAACCTCGTCACATTTTGAGATGTAGCTGCAACGAGGATCAAATTCAGAATTGTTTCATAAATAAGCTTATGGTGCAGTGATAAGAAGATCTTCATCTCAAGGAGAACGTTTAAATAAACCAATTTTCTTCTAAAAAACAAAAAAAAAATTCTCTTCTGCGGTGAAGGGAAGGGGGAGAAATGGGCTTCTTGAAGTTGTCTCCCCAGTGACATCTATATAAATAGAATTGGTGTAGTTTTATTGGAAAAAAAAAGCTCTCTTCAGAAAGGTTATCGAGGAATTCCTCTATCTATTTAAAGAACATACAAATGATCTGCTACCGTGTCACTTCGTCTATATGCTTGCAGAGCCACAAATAAGAGTGGCCAATAGGAGTAGTGGATGTAGCACCTTAATGCCCACTTTGTTAAACGGTTAGGATAGCAGGGGTAAATTTTCGGGGAGAGAGAGAACGGTGTGGACCCCACCTCTCCTCTCACACACAACTCATCTAACCGGGGTACGTTGGCGCAATAGGTCGAATGCGTTGACCCCACCCGATTAACAAAGTGGGCCCAAGGAAGTACCATAGGAGAGTACAAATAACAACTCTCATCAAAGAGCAGATCTGTTTGAGTGTAAAATGTGGTGATATGTCGCCGGGAGGAAAAATGGACTGCCCTATTTGACGCAGCCGTGGAGAAAGACGTTGGATCCGCGTTGAAAAAACAAAAATCCCTTTTCCATTGAAACACCTCCATGCACATTTAAGTGGACTTCATCCAGAATGGTATGGAGAGACTCTCTTTCTCAGTTGTGGAGAAACTGGCAAGATGTGGTCCTTCCCTTTCCACCATATGCAAAGAACAAGAAAGCTGCCGAACACACCAGCCTCTGTTCTTTGTTTGTCCATCCTCTGGCAAATTTGGAAGGCAAGATGTAAAGTCGAGATGGGGAAGGAAGCATATCCATAAAGTCCTGTGGCTATCACGAGTGAGACAACCCGGGAATTTCAAAATCGAGACTCTTCGGTAGAACCATATGCAAGCAAAACGGTACGTAGTCTCCAGTCTCCATCTCCTCGTCCAATGGGTTGTGTGAAGATTATTGTGGTGGCTCGACCTCAGATTCTCATGGATCATTGGGAATGGTGGCCAGATGGTTATCAAGGAACAGATTGGCGACTCCCACAAATTTGGAGGCTTTCTTGAAAGAGATCAAACTGGCACCCAAAGTTGAGGAAGTCCTGTGATCATTGATCTATCCATGATTAGATATCTGTAAGCTTTACTCTCCTAGATCGTGTAATGAGGTGGTCTTGAACTAGCAAGATCGTTTTTTCCCCACTTTTGAGTAAAAAATTAGCTACGAGTGCGCGAAAACATCCCTTTCGATAGTACGCAATCTTTGATTGGGGGGTGCATCCATAATTGTAATGATCAAGTATTAGAAACGTTAGCACTCAACCCACAGAAAAATGAGTAAGAGGAACGTTACCACTTCCTAGTACCCTACTTCTAATGGAAGCCCGCTTTGTGGCGAGCTAGGATAACTCGAATTAAGTTAACCGGGTCAACATATCTCTCGTTTAGTCAAGTTTTACTTTGATAACAAAAAGAGTTATCTTAGTGGGCTAAAGTGGTGGATTATGTAACCCATCTCTTGAGGTGGGATAGTTAACTCAGGGCTAACTCGGATTAACTCTATTTTAAATCTGCTCCTCGTGTAATCCTACGGACCAAAGTGAAATCTAAGCTAAAATCGAGTTAACTTGGTTAACTTAGACATAATCCGTTATCAAGGAGGTGCTAACCAAAGTGAAATTTGAGTTAAAATCGAGTTAACATGCTTAACCCAAAGGTAACACACTGCCAAAGTGGTGCTTGAACGTGCTTCATCCATTAACGGGAGATTACACTTCAAAATTTATTTTAAAAAGTCTCTAGAGCTTTGGATCATCGTCAAGTTGTAAAGCATTACCGGCTATGAAACAAACCAATAAGTCAAAACTTTTATGCCTTTTAAAGTGTAAATATCTACTGTCTATTCTATTGGAAGACTGAAAGAGGGTAAATTATATTCTGTATTCTATTAAATTATCTTCTATTAGAATAGAAGATATATAATATATTTTAGAAGGCAAGAATTTTAAAAGACAGAAATGATAGTTATAGAATTCGATTTATTCTCGTCAGGTAAACTCATGATAGAAGCTATTAGACAATGAAAATTTGCACCCTCCATTATTATTTAGAAGGCGGTAATTTTTATCTTCTAAGATCTACATAGAAGGAAGATATTTTTACTTTCTATTGAGGCAGAAGATTTTATCTTCTAAATTGTCAAAATAGGTCACTAGAATTCAAAAGTTTTTGCCTTCCATACCAACAACCGAATACAAATTATTATATTTTGAAAATAGTCTTGTTCTCTATAGAATATGTTATATTTAATGATATATCTTCTTAAATATTTTTCTCATGAATAAAATTTAATAACAAATATTTTTTTTTCAAATATAAAATGAAAATATTTTCTCACGAAAGAAGATTATAAAATTTAAAATATAATATCAAATGAAAAAAATACAAAAGCATAAGTCACAATGCGACATCCATATTATTCTGATAATATAATATTTTTGATGCTTGTTCATCCAAACTAACACACAATTTATATACCTACATAAAAGAATAAAAATAAAATGATATTCGTATATAGATATAAAATTAAATTATACATAGACATATAGAAGTTACTTACATGATTTTTAAACCACCTTGGAAACTCCTTAGAATGAATGTCATCTATGTTCTTTAGCATAGCACTAATATTGATTACTTTCAACTCATTGATATATTTACTATGTACGTGCGAATGTTGTGACTTTAATAACAAAAATAATACTGATAATATAATAAGATTATAATAAGTAATTAAATTACGTAATATATGGTTTTAATACATCACATTTAAGCAAGATATATCTGATACCTTGTTACAACGTTGGATAATCTAAATCATTCCAACTCTCTCCTTTAAGAAGGTGATCGTCACGTGTAAATATTTGACATCCACGGACTTCAATTTGATCATTAGAACCATTTTCTTGAATTGTCACATTTTTAACACTTCCTTCACTATTGTCATTTAAATATCTTAAACAAAAATTCATGTAAATTTTTTGCGAGTCCACGGAGGGGGGGCGGGGCAAGAGATTGACAGAGAGACGGAGGATACTTTGCGAGTCCACGACGGCTGGAAGATGATGTTGGTGAACCGGTGACGACAGATGACGACGACGATCGCTGTGGACGATGACAATGCTCTCTGTGAAAGGCTCAGCAATAACGGTCATAGAGGCGACGACCGAGGACGATCGTGGTGACAACTTTGCAAACCCTAGGAGAGCCAGAGAGGGGAGGGGTATCGGGCGTTGGAGGGGAAGGGTTTTGGAATTGAAAGAGGTAGAGTGGGGCTGGGCGGGGGCGGGTCTCATTATTAAAATTAGTGAATAAAAGGCGTAATATTATTGATGTCTTCTATTTATTGAATTTTATAAAACATAATTTAGTATTCTTATTTTAATAGAGGAGATTTTATATGAGTAGAAGATAGATTTTTATTTTATCTTTTTTGAAATAATAGTCTCAAATAAATTGTGTATTTTTACTATACGTACGTAAATTTTTAATACTGGCGTGTCAATGTGTCATGTCAGGAACATGGCATTATGTATGGCCTATGAAGACTCCGGGCCATCTTGAGATCGTAGCCCACGTCGTTTCGGCGTGTTGTCCGTCCGTGTCTCGTGCGAGTGCCCGTAACCAACCTACCGATAACAGTGGAGTTCTAGAAGACAACGACAGCAAGCACGGTGCCCAACCTAAATCGATCCCTCCAGAGTCCAAAGCACTCTGGGGGTGTTCCTCTTTTTTTAATCTCGTGATGCTGGCAGGGTATGTACTCGGGAAGTTTTCACGACGGTCATGTCATTGGATGACGCGAGTCTATCTTATTACGTACACCAGTAAACTATTTGTTCCATGTCGCCTTATATATATATATATATTGTAAATGAACCCCGTGGGCCCGCATAAATAGTTATGGACAGTCCTTCCAGAAGGGTTTGTACATCTGAACTGACAACGCAATGTGGATTATTGTTGAGGTGTGATGGCCCATTAACCCTTATTAATGGCCGTATACGCCGGTGATGTGATGTTACCTGGCTGATAGCCCACCAAACATGGATTTGGCCGCATAGACTGTTTCTTCTCCTTCTTCTTGAACCGCCCCACCCCCCCCAAACACAGTTGCAATGTACTTGCCACTGTTGCGTGGGGAAAATATAGGTATCTGGACAGAAAGAAAAAAAGAATATTAATGCTCATCAGTCAGGGCAATCAATTGGTATATGTCACGTTCCCAACTGGCCAGAACAACAAAAAGTCTCAATTCCGGCTACCAGACTGTTTAAATTTGTGATACAGTTTTTATTTATGAATTTTCTATGATAAAAATATCAACTACGTACGGACTATTAGATGGCAATAGTGAGACAAATAAGACAAAAAGTCGGCAACAAGAACAATACCTACATCAGCTCACCTCCACGGCTCCACCCCTCCTCCCTTTTCATGTAGATAGATACCATGCCAGTATCGAAGGGCTATAACAAAGTTAGAATTAATAATTTATTCACATTATATATTCGTCGGTATATATATATATATATACATGTATAGTGTTTTTTCCCCTCCCCTACAGATAAGACTAACATATATATATATATATATGGGGCCTTAGAATAAGTGACAACGTGCCTTCCATGATATCTGATGGGGGGGGGGGGGACACATATAGATAGGCACATAACAGCCGTCAGGCCTTTGTTTCCATACGTTACAAGATTGGATTATACTTTAGTCAGCTGATGGTCCCTGCACTGCGGAAACAATGTACTGCCCCCCCACGCATCCATGGGGACACCCGTTCTTTCTTTTTCTTTCTTATTGCACATTTGCACACACACACACACACACACACACATATATATTAATATATATGTCTGCATGTAAGAGGCTGTAACCATTAATTGCATGCAAGGTGGGGTAGAGAGAGACTAGCATCCCTCACAATTCAATCGCTCCAACCTTGACATGGACAAGCACCGGACACATGCAGTCCTTTTTTAAAGATCTTGGCCACATGAAAGATACATATTTTATTAGACATAATGACGTCTGATGTGGGGGTATATATAATAATCTACAATCCCACAAACAAGGCACTGTGTATATCATCGACTGGGACGTCGCTGTGGGTGTTATGTGCCTTGCTTTCGTCATCCTTGTTCCCCTCATATCACATGCACGTATCTCTCGCTTTGACGTGACTCCTCCCGTGGTGCTCCATTCTTGTGACGTGGGAATCTTTTCTACATTATCTCTTCCGCATACCTCCTCTCGACCCTGTACGAGTAGGTGATATAACAACAGAGGTGTGTTTAAGAAAAGATAAAAAATGATTAAAAACTCTAAGCAAGACAAAGATGACCATTAATATCTCCAAATTACATATATAGTATATTTCTTGCGTAAAGAGAAGATGCATGAGCAACCACTTGGGAGAGGGAGACTTGGAGTGGACTGGGGAAAGTGGAGCTGCATGCCCCGGGGGGGGGGGGCGTGAGTGACCGGACTTCGCGCTGATGTGCTTCTCCTTGGCAGGGTCCAGCCCCGTTAGGCGTGCCCTTCTAGAAGGTGAAAGGACTGAGGGTCGACCAAAGGATGTCATGCAGCAAGCGTTGGTGACCAAGTCCACGGTCTCCACCACCATGAAACGTAGCCGAGACAGATGGGATGCTCCATATGTAAAGGGGGAAGAAAAAAGAGGCTTTAGAGAGTTTAAGAGGGTCCCTCCAACAGGGCTCCAACCGCCTTTATTATTATTTTTCCCACCTTCCCTTCTTGGCCCCTCCCTGTTTGATCATGTACGTGCCTAGTGCCTGCACAACGGGAGTGGGAGGGGGGGGGGGTTGGGTTTAGATGCCCCTATCATCGCGTAGGCATACATGGGTCTTCTAGAAGGATGGCGGCCAACCGCATGACCACTGTCTCTGCAAACAGCTGCAACACACACAAGTGCTGCACTCGTCACCCTCCCTTCCCATCGATCTCCCTGCAGCTTTCTCGATCCACAGTTCATGAAGCATAAATGTCCCTTCTACCCCACAAGAAGGAAAGCGGGGGTGCGACGGCGATGGCAGAGATGACCATAAGTGCCCATCACGGATATATAACTTCTTTCAAGAGCAACAGGATTCTTTGTGCCCCGTAGTGCAGTGTGCTCCACTGATGAAGAAGTAGCATGGCGTCCTTCATATGGATATCCACAGGAATTGTGGCATCCTTTCATAAACCAGACATAACCATGCATTTTAATGGTTTATGTTGGAATTTGGGCGGACAATAGTCCCATGTTAGTTATTTGAGTTGTGGTTCATGTGATTATGACTCTGGGCCTATATATTTTAACACTGTGATTTTGTAGATTTAACATGGTATCAGAGTATGGTCTTGGTCCAACTATATATTTCTTATTTTGTTATTTCACCCAAGTATTGTTCACGGCCCATCTTGACCGTGAGAGAGAGTGTTAGAATTTGAGCGGACATTAGTCCCGTATTAATTATTTGAGTTATGGTTTATGTGCTTATGACTCTGAGCCTTTGTATCTCAATACCGCGATTTTATAGATTCAACAGTCCTGAAGCTGAGCCAATTGCTCTCGTTCATGTCATTTCATCTATGCAAGTGTGAGCCATGAATCCTCACTCCATAAAATCAAATTAATTAGTACAGGGTAAGCTAGCTCGTTGGTTGGACTCAGTACTGCTCTTTATTTTTGAAAGGGCCACAGCGTTAATTAGCCTTTAGCTCTTTGTACATAATTAAACATCTTTGGATGTGCTAAAGATGATCAGCTGTACACTACTAAATATTTATGAAGAATGCAAGACAACATGGGAGTCCACTCCCAAAAACAAATATAACATGCTTAAACTAGTTATTAGGGGGACCGCTTGTCCTTCGGGCAATTCACAGTGCTCATTGGACTGAACCGTCTACTTGACACTCTATTGGCAAAAGGATTGATTTTGGATATATATTTTCACTAGTTAAACTTTCTCTAGTAACCATTAATTCTGTCTTGAACCCTCAATTTAGAAATCTTTAATTTAGAGTACCGTTCATTCAGAAGTTGGGGAAAAAGTTCCAAGGTCTAAAATCCTCTTCTCAAAGTAATTAAATAAAAAAATATAAAAACTAAAAAATAGGAGCAATGGTATTGTGTCGTATTTTTTATTATACTTTTGTTTTTTAAGGTAAGTAAGCAATCTATTAATTTAAAACGTATAAATGTACAAGGGGGAAGGCACTATTTAGACATGCCCAACCTACTTGCCTATAAATATAAATGGGATGAAATCATGACCACACAACTCGTGGATTCTATATGATCCATAGGAAACTCAAACAATGCTCAACAAGAAATCATGATCACACGAGTCGTGAATTATTGTGATCTGTGAAAACTCTCCGGTCAATCAACCATGAGTGAGATAGGTTTAATGTATTGCCGGTGAAAATAACCAAAGTTAACGATGGAGGTGAGGATGGCAATAAGTGATAGTTAACAATGGGGAATAAAGAAGCAAGGAGCTATCTGCCTCAGTTTCTCTTTAATTTGTCCCCTCCTCCTCGGAGTTAATTAACAAGGGGTCTGGTCACCACTAAATTAAGGCCAATGGGATGATGAAAGAGGGGACACAGAAAGGCAAGGGAAAGGAAGGTCAATAATTCGGTCCGAAGAAGAGAGAGCCCACTACTCCACTCCACCTTCAGGGCTGCTGGGGACCCCCGGGCTTCTAGAATCTCTATAGCCAAACTGTTTCTATAAGTTCCGGATGGGTTCTAATTAATTACCATAGTTGGTATATCTATTATTAAAACAGTTCTTGAACAGTCGTCGAATGTGAACTCCATCGATTTAACACTTTGTTTGTATTGATAAGGCATCAGAAGGTCGACTAAATTAAAGCCATTTGACTTTGAAGAATACTATAATCTACTATATATGGAGGGCAGCTGTACACTCTCTGTGCTCATGTGTAGCAGAGCCATGGCAAGATCCGCGTAACTCCCTGCACGCATGGGTGGACATCACAGTGTGTGTGTGTGTGTGCTGACCCCCGGATGTCATCCAAAGCCTACACATGCATGCACGCTATATGTTTGAAGAATTCTCACCCACGTTCGCCCATTCGTTGACCATACGGGAGTTTGCTGATGATATATATGGTGGACGTACGTCCTATACGATAGTTAATAGTATTAAGACAGGTCTTCTTGTGAAAGATTGGGTTCCTCCGATGTATTAAGCAGTGACGCCGGCCATGCATTGATAATGGAGTATAAAGAATGAGACGCATGGTTTCTTTCATTCAGGGTTCAGGGCATTACGTACGACAAAGCAGCATACTCGATCTCGGGCGCCCGCTAGGGTTGTGAGGTACGATGGGTACCATTAGAATAAATGCCATCTTCTTCATCAAACGGACCGGGATGCTATATATGTCGTAGATCCATGGCTGATTGACAGAAGACTTCTCTCCTCTGAGAGAGTAAGTCGAAGAATTAAAGTTTGCCTCCCCCAGTGTGTGGAAAAGAGATTAATTTGGAGTGTTGTAATCGCGATTTCAAATAGATATCATCAAACAAGTTAGAAACTAAAATCATCTGAACCATATATGCTTCATTCAAATGCCAGACTCGGCCCACCCGGGTCTTTCTCAAACCATGCACCCTCTCTTTCCATCTTCAACTCCTCGCTTACCATTTAATTAACGTACTCTTGTCTCCCCTTCACTTAAAGCGGGGGTTCATCACAAACCCAATGACTTCCAAAGCTCAACTAATTTATTAGGTTCTCGTTTGAACTTGCGATCCTGAGTATCTCCTCATTTATCATTTTGAGCCTCAGTAGGTCACCAACAAACACAACACGTGTAGGGATAAGAGCAAGGGCAATAAGTAGGCCTCTGTCTGGGCCGTGTCTTACAAACTTTAAAACCTAGATGCTAAAGTTGAAGAGGTCGAGGACTATAAACTCAAGGAATTCACATGTGTTTTTCGATATGAGATTTATCTCTCTCATTCAGGACTCCAACACTCCCCCTCACGATCAAGATGGGCTGTGAAAATTAGATTAGAAGAGAGGTGGCGCAAATACTATAGTGGGCGTTGGCCTGCTCTGATATCATGTTGAATCCACAAAACCGCGATTTTGTGGATTTCAACATGGTATCAGAGCAGGCCAAATGACCCAACTCCTCTTGTCACCTCCATCCAATTAATGTCCACGGCCCATCTTGACCGTGAGGAGGAGTGTTAGAATTTGGACATAGTCCCTGGGCAATAGTCCCGTATTGGTTAAACGAGTAGTGATTCATGTGCTTATGACCCTGGACCCTTGTATCTTAACACCGCGATTTTGTAGATTTCAACACGGTGGCTATTGTCGGGAATTGAGGAACTTCCCTTCAGTCATGTTCACATATACACGGAGATCCAACAGCTTGGCCCAGATTGGTTAGCTGGACAAGCAGAAAAACCGAACTTTTAGCCAGCTTATGTGCCAAGGAAGCAGTAGATACAGGCCGGGAGAGACTGGAGGGATGTTGCCGGTTTGAAGGGGAGGTTAGTGGCACCTTCCTTTCCTTTACACTCTTTTTTCTCTTCAATACCGAGAGAGAGAGAGAGAGAGAGAGAGAGAGAGAGTAGGCCTCTGCCATGGCCTGCACCCCATGCATGCTGGTCCCCCTGAAATCCCAAAATCTGGCACAAGACAACTATATACATAATATATATACATGTATACTTGTTGATATTTTATGGATGCCGTATATCAGGAAGTGATTCCTGCTACCACGCCTTCTAGAATGGCTTAGCCTGCCCATCCATCCCACTTGTTTGTCTGGACGTCCCCTCCCCTGGAACCCACATCCCCAACTCTTGACTGCTCACCACCCTCCTCATTGTTTAACTCTCTGTCATTTTGTAGACATGTGACGGACAATCAATAGATGCTTCATCTCCAATCATACCCAATGAAATTCTCTCTCTCTCTCTCTCTCCGACTAATTAAATTGAGTTCGTTTAAGAGTTTTTGCAAATAACCCCCTAAAGTTTAGTGTATTTGTGAAAATTCTTAATTCCATACAATGAACATGTGTAGAAAAAGAAAAAAAAACCCAGTGAAATACATTCATAATTTGAATACGACCCATAAACTAAATTCAATTACACGTCTCGTTAACTCTGCCTAGGGAGTATTATTAGCGTTCATATGGTGGTGGTGGTGGTGGGCTGTGGATGTGGGGATTTTGGTTGGAAATGGGGGGGGGGGGTGTCCAGCAAATCTTGCTCCAATTCGAATTCGTCGTGGGGGCCGCGGAGAGAGAGAGATCACGTTCCTTGGGGTCTTACATGGCCGTCAGGCTCGTATATGTCCATACGTTAGAAGATTGAACGATATTTTGGCTGTGCAGGGTGGAAACGCTGCCCCACCCGCCCTATGGATTAATCATCCATCTGATATTGCTTGCTTCCTTACATCACAGCCATGTCTTCCCCAGTAATCACTGCTGGCCACGCAGGGTAGAAACGCTAGCATGCTGCACAAATCTAATTGCTCCAACTTTGTCACAGACAGGCACCCGACAGCTCTTTTTCAGATATCTTACCCACATGAAATAGCATCAAGGGGATAATCATGCACAATATACTGCACGAAACAAGGCATGTGTTATTGACTAGCTAGTAGCACATCACTGTGTGCTAGCTATATGTGCCCTGTTCTCCGCCCCCCCCCCTTCCTTTTTGGAGTCGCTCTCTTAATTGTGAGGCGGGGAAAGTTATCTTGATTCTTTCCGACATGCCTCCTCGCGAGCTCAATCTGAACCCATTGCTATTTTTTTTTTGGGGTCATGAAAGTACAATACAACCAAGCCAACGTAGTCTCGGACCCAAACCCCCAGTGCTACCCATTTCCTTCACCTCTCAATATGTAAAAAAAAAAAAAAAATTTCCATTGTGGTGGCAGGCAGCTTCTGTGTGGGGAGTATCTGTAGTTCTTTACTTCACAACTTAATTGGCAAATGCCTCCGGGCCCGTCTCTTCCCGGCAAACTCTCTGACAAACCCCATTGATTAGGATATCTAAGAACCAATGAGAGAAGGATTAAGTTGGGAGAGAGATGAGTCGTTTTTTTTAACCCACGCGTATTATTATTATTTTTCTAAGTTGAGTTAAAGGTTAACTAAAGATAAGTTCACATGTGATAACGAGATATAAGGATGACGATATTTTTACATTATTTTGATAAATATAATAATATTTTTATTAATAAATTTTTAACTATGATATTTTTACAAATAAATATTTAACATTGGTTTATATATATATATATATATATGTAAAAAATCCCTCAAAAATAATGCGTGGCCATGGTGAGAGAGACAACCGGCGTTGGGACATTTGGAGTGGACCGGCGTGAGTGATGCGGAGTCGTCCCTCTCCTGGGCAGCATCCATCTCTATTATAGGCATAGCCCTTCTAGAAGGGCTGAGTGACATATGTAGCAGGATGGGGGTGGCTGGCCTGGCCCACCACTCCCCACCACCATGAGGCCTCGGCAGAATTTTGAGAATCTTCGGATGCTCCACACATGGGGGAGAGAAGGGAGACCCGAAGGGTACCTCTCCAACACCTCACTTTTTTTTAACGTTTTTTCTTCTTCTTCTTGACCTCTTCTATCTGTTCGTGTACGTGCTTATCTGTTTGGGGGTGTGGGGGGGGGGGGGGGGGGGTGTTTCTTCTAGAAGGATGGGGGCCTACCGTCCGTCCTGTGAGTGTGACCGGGTCTGGAAGCAGCTGCAACGACGCACAAAGTGCTGGACTCAAATCATCCATCCTCTTTCTGCTCTCCACGCGTTCCTCATCGCTCATGTCCCTTCTGGTCCCCCTCGGCAAGAAGGACGCGGGACGGTAGATGACAACCGGAGCAGGCAAGATTCCATGCGCCGTATACTCGTCGAATAGAAAAGGAAAGTATTATGACCATAACAATATCGTTATCAATCTCCATCTCTTATAATTAAGTTTAATTTGTTGTTATTTTTATTTCGTTCTGGAGAGATAAATTCAATCTAAAATTGAAATTGGGATGCTCTTAAAATTAAAATTGAAAGTGTGACACTGTGACACTATATATATATATATATATATATATATATATATGACGGGGGGAATCAAACGAAACAATCGATTTGGATCATAGTTGCGTGTAACAAAAGACTTCCAACTAGGCAGAGAAATTCATGTCTATCATTTTTTTTAAGGAGTACCTTCGTTGATTTTAATTAGTTCATGCCCTTTATGGGCACTTCTCATAGATGAGTCAATGCGCATGTGTGGGCCATCAATTTAGCGACGGCTTAATCCACTCGGTTGTTGGGCACGTCTCTAGTAATGATTGCTGCACCCCCCCCCACTACTTAGTTACATATTTAGTAGGTGTGCAATAAATAAAATATTATTTTAAAAAATTTAAGAAGTGAGACTCTCCCACTCTAAACCTGTGGTATATGTGACACTGTTCCTATTCAAATGTAAAAAATAAAATATATAAATAGTAAAAAATTATCATTCGCACATCATGTTATTTTTTTAATTTTTTTGAGTCATCCGATGTCAAGATTAATTTACAGGATAATTTAAAAGAAAGTGGGCCTCATCTCCCATTTTTTTTAAAAAAACTTGATCCATCCTTATAGAGGTGCAATTAAGAGGGATGCTGCATCAATCATTACTCCTCTCTTTAAGAATTAAAATGGTACAAGTTAAACCAGTTTAAAGGAAATGCTCTCCATTGACATACGCCAAAAATATATGCCCGTGGTGTTTCAAGGCATGAACATTATCGGATGAGAAAGATGCATATGTTGGGATCTTAAATGGTGGCAGGGTTTGTTGATCTGGTAGTATCAATCATATCGATCACGATATGATACGATACGATACGATATCGTATTGTTATCTACTTAGACGAAATAGGATCTTTAATATGTATATTGTAACTAAAATTATTCGTATGATTTATTAACTTAGTTGATTAAGGGGTGTGTTGTTTAAGTCTAAGGTATTGAGTTTTAATCAGGCCAATTTCATATTTTTTACAATTTTTTTGATGTAAAAAGAAAAATTAGACTGATCATAACATGTTACGATATGATATCATACTATTACATATCGAGACGAAACATGTCCTTTAACATATTTATATTATAACTAAATTTATTTATATGATTTATTAACTTAGTTGGTTAATAGGTGTGTTCTTTAAGTCTAAAGTCTTGGGTTTAAATGTGATCGGTTTCATATTTTTTTATAAAACTTTTAATAGAAAAAAAACTCAAAACATACGTGCGGTACGTTTCTAACTCGGATCATAACATAAAATTAAAATTAAACACCTCCGATCAACTTACTTATTAAGAAATATTTATATAAATTAAAATATTTAATATTTAAAATAACACGAGTAATGTATTGATTAAATACCACATATCGATTGTACTGATCACCGATTAGTACGATCTGATATATGTGATATGAGATGTATCGTATAGATTTATCAAATTTTATGTGACGGTACCATCACTTCCTAAAGTTAAAGAAGGAATCTTCTATATCACGATTTGTAGATTCTATTTTGTGATGTTAGGCTCCACCTTATTAGTCAAGAGTGGTTATGATAGAGTTGGCATTGACATTTCAAACGATATTGACAAATATGTAGTTTGAGTTCCTCTTGTTGCATTTGTGTAAAGAAAATTAAAGTACCTTACGTTAACGATCGATCAAATTCGATTCATATTATTTAATGCTAATTTCATAAATATATCTTCCTTAAATAATGTAGAATAACATCTTTACCTGTCAGATTTCACATATACCGTTATTGTTACTTAAAAGTTTCAAAAAGTACTATCAAATGATGAAAATACACTCTAACATTCGTATCACCCTCGAGCCTCTCCACGGCTAAAGACCCGAGAGGTATTTTCGTCATTAGTGGCGTTTGAAAAAGTTATAGTTAACAATGATGGTATACATGATATTAGACGTTGAAAGATGATAATTTTGATGTCTTGTAAGTAGAGAGAGTTTAATGAAAAGAACCCTTCTTATTTAGCATTTGAGAATGTAACCTCTAAATTCTACAAAGTTTATTCTTTTTCTAACAACGTGAAAATCGAGATTGATGGACCCAAATTTATGAGATTCGATTGCCACACAACACCACATGGTTTCGCCGGGAGACACGAAACGTGGCCTGCTGTCATCAGGACGGTCTCCACCGCCCCATTGATCGAATCGTTACAAAGAATCACCATGTCTTTTTTCAATTCTTTCCTTATCCTCGTCTCGAAAACTTTTGGACTCTCGATAAAAGATACAGATTTGACATGACGCGAGTGAGAAATAAGATCTCATTCATATATATATATATATATATATATATATATATATATATATATATATATATATATATATATATATATATATATATATATATAACGATCAATTTAGAAGAGTGGCAAGGCGATATAGAGTTCTTCGATAACAGTATACATTAGTTTTCATTTTTTGAAGTTACGGTTCAATCATTAAATCTCGAATCATGTATTTCTCAAAGATTAAATATGTAATCAGATAAAATTTCTCAGAGATAAATTTAGACCGACACCTCTTACTTTTTTGATAGGGGTCTCAACTATTCGACCCACTCCAGATCCTCTCGAGATTTATATATGTGATCTAAAAAAAAGAGAGGTTTGCTCTTAATAATACACTTGGTTATTTGAAAAAAGTGGTGGACGAAATATGTTTTTTTAAAATAACAAATTTTTGTGTCATCTCCGGCCGTTTTTATAAAAATCAAGCGTAACAAAATCGGAATTTTATTTTCTCTCCACTGTCAACCTCTCTTATTTTTCCTTCTCTTTACTCAGAGTCTCTACCGTTAACCCCCAATTGCTGTCCAATTACAGTAATGTCAACTATTCTTTAAGGGTCTCTTTGATTGAAGAATAAGGTGAGATATTTCATCCTTATTCACGTTAACTGATTTAGTTACAGAAATAAGATATTCCGACAAAAAGGTGAATTAAGAATCAAAAAGATGGATTAAACATATTCTAACAAAAGGGTGAAATAAGATAACTCGAATATAATTAAAGTAATATTATTTATTTTTTGATATACTCTAACTCAAGTTATGATATCCTCTTTAACCTATTCTTCGATCAAAGAGGACTTAAGAATGAAAGTCATTGAAATATTTTAATACAAAGCTTTACTCGTATATATATATTTTAACACTCATCATTTTTTCTAAAAACCCATCTGACAGTAATGGGAATTGGCGGCAGAGGTTTATAAGCAAAGAGAAGAAAAAGTAAGGGGAAGAGAATAAGATGCAGACTTTATATATCAATAAGTACTAATTAATAATCCAAAAAAATCAGAAAGAAAACCTACCCTACCACTTGAGGCGGCATGGGACCCCGTGCTTCTAGAACCTCCTAGAAGGCGAACAGTAAGTGATGCCTTAAATTACGGCAAAGTATTGGGATACTGGAGAGATGCACAGAAGCCGCATGGAATTTTCTCGGGCGGTGCTCCCGAGCCTACCTGATTGATATTTTTCGACAGAGACGTCTCTCTTGCTTTAAACATTAAAATGGCATTTTAAATAGGACAACGCGACCCGACTGAAAAATATTATCTGGTTTAGAAATTAGATGGTTTACAACATCAAATTTATAATAAAAGAAGTGAAAAAATGTCGTAGGATGTCATTGAACATATGTTTCATATTTAATTAGGCGATTCTTATTTTTTTTGGGTACGTGTAGTGATGTGAATTGTTGACTTTTATTATTCTGATCGACTTATCTTATTCTATTTTTTTAATTTAAAATTACTAAAAAATACATATAGATTGTAAAAGCAGGTGATCACTTTAAAGATCAGATGCCTGGACATCATCCACAGCGTAGAGTACATGTACGTGGTGACACATGTAGAATTCTCACTTGCGCTTATTCCTTGGCCACAGAAAGTTTGCTGATGAGATGATAAGATCAAGGAGGCCCGTGATAGTTAATAGTACACGTACCACAAATTTTTTTACGTGACTCTCACGTCTATGTCACTTGAGATGATCGTCACGTCAAATTAATTAGATGTAATAATTATTATTTAAAAAATATATTCTATGTGTAATATCGAGAGATGTAATTATCTGAGTGTTGTATAAAATTTTACTCTTAATTTTTTGAATGAAAGAATTATACGTATAATTCTTGTCAAAACAAAAAGGTGCATGCTATTTTCCAACATTGTCATCGCTGTAGGGTCATCGTTCAAACATGTCAATTTGTAGATATACTATTAAGAAGACTAAGTATGGAATAAAATCATAAAACGTTCTCCTAGTAGATATCTAAATGGTCTTCTTGAGTACATAGTCTTTTTCTAAATCATTGATGATTTTTAATGATATATATATAATTTTTTTTTTAAAATCTTACTACTCACTATCATCAACCAGTGGTATCTGTCACTGCCATCACTAGTTCTCACCCCCGTCTTTCGACCCTCTCGGCGGTTCTTTGATAACGGAATAAAGGTGAAATAAAGAATCTTAACACAAAGAATAAAGAAAATAATTGTTTTCACTCTTAATTTGAGTTTTTTTATAATAATTTTTTAATTAAAAAATAAATTATTTCATCTCAATCATAATAAGTTTTAAAATAAAAATAATTTATTTGAATTTAAATTAACTCGATTTTCTCTATTCTATTATCAAAGATCTTCGTTGTTCCAGTGTACATCACCGTTAATGCCACTGTTAATTGCCACAATTGCTACCACTGTCATCACCTTAATTCGTCACCACTATATATAATCTCTGTCCCAAAATACTCAACAATATCGTAGTTGTTCTTGCTACTGGTTAAGCTACCATCATCAACACTGCCATGATCTCTACAACAGCCAATCGACCACCCTCAACACTATGCACTTGGTACTACGACAGTCGCTCTTAGCACTGCCTACACCGCCACGTACCTTCGACGCCACCACCACCTATACCACTATATATGTGCCGCTAATATTACTATAGTCATCATTATTATCATTGCAACTTATATTTCCAACGTTGTCGTCACTATTGTCAATACTCCTACTACTATCATTGTTATCACTCCGGAGTGTCTTATTTTTTTAATATCAAATTCTTTTTCAAATAATATGATTAAACAATTTAAAAATTAAAATGATCTAAAATTTTCTTTACTCACGTCACATGGCGGATCTTGACGTTTCTTCAAACCATCTACCTCCTTTTACTTTTTCTTTAGTATGCTTGTGCCCACTGCCTAGCGTTGTTGATTAAGCGTAGAATTCAGGATCTGGATTTAATCTCGAGCATCATCAAAATGGGATTTATCCCACTAGCACACATCCATTTCGAGATTTTTTTTAATAGGGTATCCTCCTAATTAATTAATTCTCTTGGGTTCGAACCAGTATTATTAGAATCGGATCGGATCGATCGGTCGGACCGGTCCAACCGCGAATTGGATCAGAAACTGATCCGAATAAGGTCGGTCCGATGTAATGTTAAAAAATCGGATGAACCGAATGAATCGCGGTTCAACCGGTGAATCGATCTGAATCAGTCTGACCCGATTTATTTTTTAAAATAAAAAAATAAACGTAAATATATTTAAATATTTAAAATGATATTTATGTCTGAACAAAATTATCTTATTATTATTGATTTGTTGTTACATTTTATTTTAGATATATTTGAAGTTTAAAAATTTAAATTTTAAAAGAGTATAGATGTCAATTGTGAAAATTTATAATCATGACTAATGAAATATTATAAAATTTTAAGATCAATTTATTTAATAATGTTATTTTTTTACTTGTATAGTTACGTAATCATTACTAATAACTATGTATGTATATTTTTTTATTTTAATTATTATATCTTATTTTTTATTATCTTAAATTATAGAATCGGATCCGACTATATATCAATATTACGATGACGTCACGATTTAAATCGATTCGATTGAACGATCAAATTAATTCAAATCTAATTAAATGATTGATCGATTCAAGCATCGATTAAGTTACGGTAACATTGAAGTCGAACCACTGATATTTGTAACGTAAGAAACGTCCACAGATAGGAGCGGGGCCCACTCACATTTAATCTCCCCTCGCCCTCCGTTCCCCACTGTACATAAAATTTGTGATGAATAAAAAAAAAACGAAATAAAGAGGATAAGGTTGTCCGCGGCGACCACCGCGGATTCTCAAAAATCTGATTCCCGAACACTCCCCACCTCAGCTTCACTCCTCTGGCACCCCGAGATGTGGCACAATTAAAATAGTATAGACATCATTTTACGCTAATAAATTACGCTTGCTAGCATGTCCTTCTAGAAGGATTTATCCGGACCGTCTGTCTATTCCGACCATCTCTTTCTTTCCGTCAGAAATCATTTCATTGATGAAAGGAAGTAACACTTGACTAACGCTGGCACAAACTCAACATCCACATGACACAGCTTAGTATGAAAGTACAAAGTAAGATAAAAGATAGGTAGAGCAATGTTTGACAGCCCCCCATTTATATGGGTAATACCTATATTTTATATATCGATAGGATACGATGTAATATCATATCGTATTGAACTGTCAGACGTCAATAATGTAAAATTATTTAATAAATATATATTATAATAAAATATAATAAAATATATATGTAACTCATTTGATTAGTGCCGTGTGTTATTTATGTACGAGATTTGGGATTTGAATCTCACAATTATCATAAATTGTTGACTTATTTTTTTTAAAGAACATTGAAAAAAATCAAGAAAATAAATGTTGCTCCCACATTTCAAAGTCGGTTTAAAATGTTCCAAAGGAATGCGCTAACCAATTTATCTATTAAGAGATGTTAATTTCATAAAATAAAATATATAATATTTAAAAATATGAGTACCGTACCAGTCGCATATCACACATCAATTATATAGGTCTCTGACTGGTACGGTCTGATACGTCAAATCCTGACATAGAGTCCCACCGACAAAAAATAAAACCATTGCTAAGATGGATAGATTTTTACCATGAAAGGGTAGCTGCACTTCGTTGACGCGTAGCAATATAGGAGGACGGAGGATCTCAGAAGTACTACTACCGACTTAGAGTAAAGATGAAGCATAGAGGTTTGAGATCTCCAAGACATAGAAGAACACATCAGCTGTCTTGGAACAAAGAACTCTGTCAACTTCAACAACTCCAATAGATACTGGCTAGCCCGTGACATGCGTCCGATCAACTGAAAAAGATACAATAATGTATATCTAGAATGGAAGATCAAGGAAGAGCTAAAGAAGGGGAGAAATGCAATGGTTGACCCGGGTTGGGGTTAGACTAGTGGACTATCAGGCATGAGTAGTTTTGGAGTCAATAGGCAAACGGAGGGATGAGCGAATAGGGAGAGGGGAGATGAGGAGTGAATGGTTGGGCCGAGGAGGAGAGGGACAGTGATGGCAGAGTGGGAGGTGAGTGGTAGCAAGTGAGGGGCACCAGGTTGGGGGAGGATGGTGTGGTAGTGGTGGTGGCGAAGTCTATGGGTGACTGTGGCAGAGTAGGTGGTGGGGACTGTGATGGGGGTGGTGGGGTGATGAGAATCCAGATGTCAGTGCAGTGGTGCTATAAACAGAGGTCATTGTGGACGAGGGTGGTGGTGGAAGTGGTGGGAACATAAGGCATAGGTGGGAACATAAGGCATAGGTGGTGATGGTGGAGGTAGAGGATGCAAGCAAGTGAGGTGGTTGTAGTGACAGAGGTAATGAGGGGGGGGGGGTCGATGGCAGTGACAAAAGACCAGGAATAAGGGAAGAAAGAGGGGACGAGAGAGATGGTAGGAGGGAGATGATCGGGGTGCCAACAACTGAAAATAAGAAAGAGGAGACAGAGTAGAAGGTCAAGCGTGGAGAAAGGCGGAAAAAAATTGTGGGGGGGGGGGGGGAATTGGTGATGGAAACCGCCGGCACATAAGTATGACGACAAATGTGTCGCTCACAACGGTGAGGAAAACCCTTCCATCCATCTTGTTGGGTGCGATCCCCCACCCCTCACTTAGGGTTGTCAATAGGTTGACTTATTATTTCATTAAATTGTAAAACCCATCGTCGGCCTAGTGCGACTTGGCAAATTATATATAAAAAATTTCAATGATAAACAATACATGCAAGAGTATAAAATTTGTCATTGAACATTATCTATTAACATATTAATACAATAAAGAGATATAACATAATTCTTCATTGATATCAAATATTTTTTTAAATCAATGTGACATAAATTTTTATTCAAAATCTAAATATTTAACAGGTCCTTCTAGCCCATTCTAATAGACCCAAAAGTTCAAATCTAGACGGACTCTTTAACAAATTTGAACTTTTAACCCGAACCAAAGATTTAGAGATTGAAAAAGATACGATAGTCTGACCCAATATCAGGTTAGACTCGCGACCACATAGTGCCGGCTAAACTCAATGACAGCTTCTATCCCCACCTCCATATATCACTGCTCACTCACATCATTACCACTTTGCAAATATATTAAGGACAAACAGATTCTCTCGAGTACTTAAATCTAGTTTACTTAAATAAAGCATAGTTGGTAATTTTTTTATTAGTTAAGTGCCCACCAAGTCATGGGGTGTTGGTGACACCGTGCTGTAGTACCATGGGGTGGGGATACATAGGTGCTGTTTCGTATCGGGATAAAAGTTAAAGAGAATAGGTGTAATTCATTCTAAGATAATTTATATTTAATCTTATTCTCATGTACGTTTGATACATAAGAGGTGAAATGGAATTAGAAAAATGGGGATAAGTCATTTCAACAAAAGGTTGGAATGACTTACCCCCGTTTCCAACCCCAAAATCAAGGTTAACTCTGTTTCCTTTAACTCAACTTATCCTCACATATTTTAGTCATACTAAACGTAGAATGAGATTAGAGCGGGGATATATTAGAGCGAGGATATCCCCGCTCTAATCCGATATTAAACAGCCCCAAGGATCTATACACTAATCATGTAACCCCGAAGGGTACACTCAGGCAAGGGTATCATACATCACATTAATAATAACATGGATGACAAAATTGGGAAGCCGTGTTAGAGGACGGTTGGACTGCAGAAAATGGTCAGCATTCATGTGATCATGTGCCCTTGCATGTGGGGTTGCGGCACGGATTGGGTTTGCATCCTGTGGATGTGGACGGATTAGAGAGAGAGAGAGAGAGAGGGGGGCGGGGCCGAGTCGATGGACACACAACAGTGTCGGAGACGGAGACCCATGACTTGCTAAGTCCTTACCCACGCAACTACATAAGGATCCTCCCTCTATTCCTCTTCCTGCCCACACTCCAAAGACAACTCCTCTGCCCCTCTCTCTCCCTCCCAAACCCTGTTCTTGCTTTCTTTGCCTCTGGCTGTTTCCTTCCTCAGGACCTTCTCTTACCGAGATCCTGATCACTGTGACTATAAGACTGGATAAGAATAAACAAAGAGATATGGACGCGGAGCAACAGCAGCTGTGCTCTTTGCTGCCAGGCTTGCCGGATGACATAGCCCTGGACTGCCTCGCCCGGGTACCCTACAGCTTCCACTCCGGCCTCCGGTGCGTCTGCCGGAGGTGGAGGGACCAGCTCGCCTCGCCTTTCTTCTACGACCAGCGGCGGAAGTTGGGCGCAGGGGAGGCCCTCGTCTGCCTCGTCCAGGCCGTTGTCCCCGTCGCTGAGGAAGACGGAGGTGGGGTTGATGGTGTCGACGGCCGCGGAGGCGGCGGCGATGGGGTTGAGAAGGCCCAGACGAAGAAGAGCAGTTGTAGCGCGCCGCCGGCGTACGGCCTCTCCCTCTACAACGCTACCCTGCGGGAGTGGCGCCGCCTGTCCCCCGCCGGGTTCACCGTCTCCCTCTTCGCGCAGTGCGCGGCCGTGCAACCCTCCGGGAAACTGGTCCTGCTGGGCGGCTGGGACCCGGCCACCCTCGACTCCGTCCCCGACGTCTGGGTCGTCGACCTCCTCACCGGCCGACGCCGCCGCGGGGCGCCCATGCCGGCGGCGCGGTCGTTCTTCGCCTGCGCCGCCGTGGGGCCGCTGGTGTACGTTGCCGGGGGGCACGATAACCAGAAGAATGCGCTCCGCTCGGCCGAGGCCTACGACCCGGAGGCCGACGAGTGGAGGTCCCTGCCGCCCATGGCGGATGAGCGGGACGAGTGCCACGGGGTGGCGCAGGGGGGCCGCTTCTGGGTCGTCAGCGGCTACGGCACCGACAGCCAGGGTCGATTCGACCGTGCCGCCGAGTGCTACGACCCGGCCACGGGGCGGTGGAGCAAGGAGGAGGGCCTCTGGGGGGAGGACGACGAGCCCGGCGCCGCCGCCGCCCCCCCGTGCTCGTCCTGCTTCGTCCTGCCGCCGCCCGATGGCGATCGGAAGCAAGAGGGAAAGCTCTGCCATTTGAACTGCAGCGGGGAGAGAAGAGGGATCAGGGAGTTCGACCCCAATGAGCGGAAGTGGAAGGTGGTCGGAGAGCTCCCCGAGAACCTGAGGTCGAGCCCCTGTGTGGCAGCCGTCGCCGGAAGGGATGAGTTGCTGGTCGTGGGCTCCGACGAGGAGCAGCGGCACAGAACTTGGGTGATGGAGGCGGCGAGCAGGAAGTGGACCCAGGTGGAAACCCCTGCCGGCTTCACGGGGTTCGCCTTCTCGGCGGCTTCTGTCCTCCTCTGAGTCGCCGATTCCCCCATTTCTGTGGCCGGGGCTACCCACCTGCCGCTCTTACCATCCACTTCTCTGTTCACAAGTGGCTTTTTTACAGTGAGGAGCCCAGGATGGGGCAGAGCAGCCTACCAGCAAGCACACTCCATTTCCTCCCATATGGAAATAAAAGAGTTAATTGTTATTATTATTAGAAGCATAAGAAGACATACATAATAAGATGAAGAGGAGAAGGTTTTGGGGGGGGGGGGTGGGATATAAGCAAACTTGCAGTAGAGCATTTTTTGTTAGGCCTTGAGTGTTTGCAGTGGCAAAAAGGACATGGTTGAGTATGTGCTGAATATGTTTCTGCAAGTGAAGTTTGAGACTGTAGATTTGGAACACATTTACTCACTTGGCTCTGATGTTAGTAGCAGTACATTGAAAAATGTTATAGTGTCACACTCTTTACTATTTCATTTGCATTTTTTATAGCCTTAAGTTGCAGTCTTATGCAACATATCATCCATATACATGTTATGTCATGGAGTCTACATGGGGGAGAGAGTCCTCCACCTTGGTTTACATTGTCTCAGGTGTCAGCAAGTCCAGAGGCATTCTCTGGAAGAGCCAAAAGAAAATTTGTTACAGGTGAAGGGCTAATATCTAAACACAGATAGAAGTGCAGATAAAGAGGGAGATGAGCTATTATTCCTCAAGTCTGCACATTTCAGGTGTGCAATGGTTATTTATTTTTTTTTTCAAAAATTATCCGAACTTCTGGATCCATCCGACCTACACATTTGTATAAAGCTCGATCTTGATTGGACTGCTTAAAAAATTCACAAAAATAAAAAATAATGATCAAAATTCAAAACATAAATCATCATTTTTTAAAAATTTTTTTTGATCTGTCCGATTTGAGTCAACCTTATACAGATGTGTAGCTTGGAGAGGCCGGGAGCTCAGAATTATTTTTAAAAATAAAAAAAATCACTGAGAGTGGCTGCAGTCTAACATGTCATGATGGGATTCCCTGCCTATTGAACACATGGAACTTTAGTTTAGCAGACAAATGTACTACACATAAAATCTGCTTTTACTAAATAAATGCCAATTGCCTAAGTTTTTTGGGGGTCAAATCTACTTAAATATTGTTATTTATAAGAAGCACAAATAATCAACTCGGAAGGGGGACATCCCACCTTATCTCCAGGGAACGATCAAAAAGAAGAGTAATGAAAACCACCCACCCTGGATATCATCAACCTAGAATCCCCTGCATTGCACATCGTTCACAGGTATGTTGTAGGCTTCACAACTTCAAAATCTCGAGTCTTCATTTCAGAACCTTTTAAATGAGCATATTTTTCTGTGGATTTCATTCTTTTTTCACCTTGACTTTGAAGGCCAACCTCAACCATGAGTGATTGCTGGTTGTCACCATCTTCGCTACGATTCAGTGCCACTGTGATGCTCTCAGACAAATTAGTCTCATGTTCTATAATCTTCGCTGCCTGATAGAATGAGAAATGCTAACTACTCGTCTTGGATGGGGAGATTTCATACGACCGAATTGGCTCACGTGAGTGCTCAGATCCGTCGGGCACTCATTGCGTGGGCCCAAACACTCACGTGGATCAATCCCATCTTGGACGAGTATTAAGCATTTCTTTGACCCGCAGATAAGGGTATAGCGTGGCTTCAACACCTAGGTTTTTATAGTCTGAATCATCCTCCTCTTCATCTCTCCATAAAAGAATACCTAAAGAACCTGCAGATAAGGGTATAGCGTGGCTTCAACACTCCTTTTCTTGACCTGAAATGGGCAGACCAGGGGTCGCAATAGTTACTGAGGCATCCGAGGAGGTTTGCTGCGGTGGAAGCTTTTGGAGGTCTTGTTATTTTGTGTCTTATACAATCTCAACTTTTAGAAAAAAATAATTCTTCTAAGCTCCAGTGAACAAGAGAGATTCCTCACCCTCTATGAACTCCGAAGACAATCATCGGATGGGACAATTAGAGATGATCCTTGAAAATTATCATGATTCCTGGACTTTTTCCTAGGGATCCTGTTAAGATATATATTAATGGGGTGTTTGATTACGTTTTTTTAGATATTTTCTCTTTCAAAATTTATTTTGAGAAAAGAATGTGGACTAAATCATGTTTGGAGCATCTCTCCTAATTTTTAGGGAGGGAGTTAACTCTTCATTAAATTTTCTCAAATAAAAAATAACTCTTTTCTTATTTTTTTTTTCAAAAGAGCTCTCTCTCCCATAATCATCTCTTTCTCTCTCCCACACATAGGTCACCTCTATTTCCTCTCCCTCCCATAACCACCTCTCTCTTTCTCTCTCTCTCTCACACACACACACGATTATCACTTATCCCTCTCTTCAACCACCTCCTAACGAGGAAACTCCATACTCTCTTAAATATTATTTAGATTTTATCAAATATGTCAAAAGTTAAATTTTATAAATTCAAAAATTGTGACAAAAATCAAGGTGAAAATTTTTTTAAAGGAGAAATAGTCTTAAGAAAAAAATTCCCTAAATAAAAAATAACTCTTTCCTTATTTTTTTTCAAAAGAGTTATCTCTCCCATAACAACTTCTTTCTCTCTCACACACGTACGTCACCCCTCTTTCTCTCTCTCCCATAACCACCTCTCTCTCTCTCTCTCACACACACACACACAATTATCACCTATCTCTCTCTTCAACCACCTCGTAACGAGGAAACTCCATACTCTCTTAAATATTATTTAGATTTTACCAAACATGTCAAAAGTTAAATTTTATAAATTCAAAAATTATGAAAAAAATCAAGGTGAAACATCTTTTAAAGGAGAAATAGTCTTAAGAAAAAAATTACTCCCAGACACCCTATAACCTTTCCTGAGATGGGACGTCGTCGCGAGCAAAGAACCTGTGGTGGGCCACACCAGGAGCCGACGTGCTCTTGGCCTTTGAGAAGTTATTGGGCCTGATAAGTGAGCACTCTGGTGGGCCCGTAAATGTGCAATCAGCATTTGCGGTGCTGGGCCAGTAGTTTGTCCACTATGGGCTTTGTCGGGCAAACCAATGTTTAGTCCTCTTCATGTTGGCTTCTGCATCTGATGGAGATAATTTGACCTTGTATAGACGTAGATATTTGGGCATTGGCAATAAAAGGATTTGGGGTATGCTTACATTGGTATAAAATCTGTTCTCATATAAGTTCATGTATACAATCCACATACATATATATAAATGCATATAATATCATCCACACTCATCCTTAATGGACCTGGCCTTAACTTATCTAACCTAGGTTTAGAAAATGATGGCTTCTGCCCCTGTTGAAAACGTAGTAGATGGTTGTTCGAGTGAAAATACCTAAAATGGTTATCTAGGTACAAGTCATTATTCACTTTTCCGAGGAACTCAATTGGGAGGGTGCAGGTGAAAGGAGATACATATGTAGAGGATAGAAAGCAAGGTTGTCAAAACGGATCTTGAGCTTGGGACTTGATATATTGGACGTCGTCGTATAGTCTGGGTAGGCAAGCTCATGAGCAAACTCATTTGTTTCTATGTTAGATAACAGCTATTCAAATTTTTATAGTTCCCATTTGTCCACTTTGTAAGTCCAGTTATTGTGTTGACATGTCCATTTTAAAGTTCAATCGTGTCCGATCTCAGATCAAACTCAAAATCTGGCAAATCCGGCCCATTTGCTCATGAGTTAGCCTTATTGCACAGCCAAGGTAATTATGCAACTTCGGTGTACATCAAGAAGATATTATTATCGTCATCATTATTACAAATATGGTGGGGGTGAAAGCCCATCTCACCTATATGTCCGCACGGCCCATCTTCCTCTCGGATGGCCCAGAAAAATCTAAAAAAATGACCGTTCTTTCTCTTTTTGGTTTTTTTGGACTATCCAATAAAAGGATGTGCCACACAGACGGATAGGTGAGGTGGGCCCCACCTCATCATTTTTTTTTCAAAAAAAGATAAGTTGGTGCACACGTACCCAAGGTGTACAGTTGGGTGCACCGCAAGACAAACTCTTTGCTTATTTATCTAGGATCATGGGCCTGAGTGGGTCCGAGTCAACTCATTCTTGGCCTACAATAGAGTGTAGTAGTATGTATATTTAAAGGGTAAATATAAATAAGAAAAGTTCTCAAGAAAATGTATTCCTAACTCTAGCTGTTTCCTTGAAAATATCAAAAGACTTCTGAGCTGTCTTTTTGGCGAAGTCGTCTTGCAATTACATGGAAATTAAGTAAGGCGAACAGTTCTAATTTAACCCCCCTCCTCCTTCTCATGTGGTACCCCTGCTTTCTTTAAAATTCTGACCAAAAAATCATAAATAGCACTAGCACCATATCTCTAACCATTTTTACTCTGGCATGCATGGAGAAGTAGAAGTGCATTCAATTTCCTCCGGGGTAAATCAAAGGAGCATATGCCCCCCCTTTTAATAACGCAATTAACTTGTGAATGTGAATATGCATAAGGGGACATGTGTGTACGTGGATCAATAGATGTGACCGTCCTTCTTGCAATAGCAATCGTGAAAGTTTAAGTTCGATAAGAATACATGATAGCTATATATCTAGTTTCACGGCACCGTACCCAGTGATGTCACAAATAATCATAAATTTGATTATCTGTCACTCTAACTGTGATAGATCAGATAATATTCGAATAAACGTTTATAGATTCAGATTCAGATATATTTAAAATATTCGTTTCATATTTGAATAAGATATATATTTAATGTATTCAAATTTATTTTATTTTTAATTTTTTTAGATAATCGTATAATGACGTGACTTGAATCCTAAATTAAGATTTTTCGGAGACTATTTTAAAAAATATTGAAAACACTGCACACTCAAGATATTTTTAAAAAATTTAAAAATACTATACACCCAAGATGTGTAGCACATCTAAGTGTCCAGCCAACCAAACTCATTGTAGAAATGGGTCGGGAGTGGAGTAGGGGCCCTTAATTAAGAGGTGCGGCCCAAATTGGCGATGCCCTTTGGTAAGGTCGTGCCACGCAATTCAAATCTCGCATGTCGGCATGAATTAACTATTTTACCCCGGGATATACATATGTATATGGTCGAGGAATTTTAATGCTAAATGACTAAACAATCATAGTTTATCATGGTTATTAATTTTAAAAGCCTTTTCCAATTTATGTTCTAAAAGGTCGACTCGCCTGAATTATGAGCAAATGTTTCTACCGCTCTCGTGCCTCCCTTTACGCACATATCGAGTTGTGAATCATCGTGCATATGAGTAAGTTTTATGGTAAGAATGGTCTTTCGGAATCAATATATCTCATAATTTAATTATAAAATTTCAATTCATATCGTTAAATTTTTAATACTATCGTAAATCTATTTACTACGGTAAAAATCAAAGAATAAGACAAAATTTATGACGGTAATAATGATGCACCGGTACAGTGTGAACGGGAAATCCCGACCGAGGTCGTCCAGCCTAGGGTGAGCATTATTCGGGTTCAACCCAAAAATCAAACCGAACCGAACGATTTGGTTCGGTTTAGTTTGAGTTGAAATTTAAAAAATTTTGATTTGAGTTCAAACCGAACCGTATTAAAAAATTTGATTTGGTTTGATTTTGAAGTTCATGAAACCGAACAAAACCAAACCGAATTGAATAACCCGAATTTAAGAATATTATTATCAAATTAATATAAATGTATATGTAACTATAAATCTGAATTTATAAAGTCCAATTCCCGCCATTCTAACGGGGTTTCCGACGTCACGAAATAGGTTTCAAATCACCTTCTATTTTATTGTAACTGAAGTTCTTAATTTTTTATGTGAAAATATTATGGAGCTTGTTCTTATAAGTTACAACTTTGTATGTTATTTTTTAATATTTATTTTATTTGGTAGAAATTCTTTTACCCTACCTTTCTCTAACGTTGTTTTTGAATCCAATCTAATTTATAAAATGAGAGATGAATATGGTTCAAACCGAACCAAACCGAACCAAACCGAATTAATTCGGTTTGATTTGGTTTGATTTCAAACTAGTTTGGTTTAGTTTGATTCGGATTGAAATCTTAATTCGATTCGATTTGATTTAAAAAAAATTCTCTTCAAATCAAACCAAACTAAACCGTGCTCACCACTAGTCCAACCCCCCTTGGGGGATGGATATATTGGTCACGGAGGCACACGGTGGAATTGGGAGAGGCCGTACGTAGACTTGGACATCCATAGGAATCATCACACTTGCAGGCAAACCACCGGCCATGGCCAGAGTTGGTTTGGACCACCTCCCCGGATTGATCAATTGGATGGATCGGGGCCGGCGGCGCACCATCCATACATGCACAACCCCACGCCGACCGTCCTGATACGATGTATGACTCCCAAGACTCTCTTTATGGATTTGGTTGGGAGAATTTTGGAATCGGGAAGGTACTTGTTGTCAACTCATCCGTGATCGAAGGGTGCCTATACATTGTGTTGTGGGTTTTTTTGTGTGTGTGTGTGGGGGGGGGGGGGGGTGGCGGGGGGGGGGAGAGGTGGGTGGGAATTAGTTCCCTTGTCCCATGCAATATTATTATCCATAAATTAAGAGCAAGTGCCACAACTTTTTGTCATGCATACATTGAATCAAAACTGACCACTGAATCAAACTCTTTGTTAATTGGGTAGTTCCCGTTGCTTTTCGATATTAAACAAGTGCGATCGAGTTCTCTGTTTTGTTTATCGGTGCCACTTCGAGTCTGATTTGAGCTTTTAAAATGTTCCATGGGTCTGCTCCATGTAGTATTACGAGTTTATTTGTGTTGATCGATGGTGGGCTTATAATTCTAGAAGCACTGTGAAAAGGAACGTACAGCGGATCTTATATATCACAAAAGGGTGATGCTAATTATACTCAGAGAGAGAGAGAGAGAGAGAGAGAGAGAGAGAGAGAGAGAGAGAGAGAGAGAGAGAGAGAGACTATCGGTCCAGTCCACCATAGGCTTCTTCCCCATGTCCACTTCCCACCCAACTCATAGCTAGAGGGCTGGTCCCCAACCCTACACACCCCCGACTCCCCAGAACTCAAAGTCCATGTATATCCAGGACCACCGATGACTCAACTGGGGTCCCCACGCTCACCGCCGTAACTCTCCCCCCCGCCTGCTGTTATGTTCCCCTCTTGTTCTCTTTCCCCTTTCAGTTTCCCTTCTGGCATACCAGATCAGCTGGTGGCTAGAAACTCCAGTGGCTTTGCAGTCACGTACGTGAATATATATGGACCAACTCAAAGCTGGAAACTCCATGTGGATGCCGCTATTTTATTAGCAACAGCACCACACTCTCTAGCTAGCTAGGCAGTGTTCATGAAGAGGAGGAGCAAATAGCTGGCATGCCTAGCTAAGATGCATACCATCTCATTCTTCTTTCTATTTTCTAGAATGGGTTCCTCGTACCAATACTGCTTTAATTTAGACCTTTATTTGCAAGCCGGCCTGTTTCACATCCAAAGATATGAAGAACAGAAAAGTCGGAGATAAAATATGTAGGCGCACGGCTGTATTAATTAATTAGACATATATAGGGTGTCTATGTACTTTGGGTCTCGATCGAGTGCACATGCCCACCTCAGGCCTGCAGGCAAAACCATCTCACTAACAGTGCTATTAACGATCCTGTTGTGAATCGCATATCTAGTAGGATATATAGGCAGTACGTACAGAACGGAGGAAGTCGACTGAGAGATATATAAATATATGGAAGAGTACTGGTGGAATTCTATATGTATCGATCAACTTGTCTGTCACCCATTTACTCGATCTCTACCATGTGGGATGCATGGGGAGGGACGGTATAGTGGAGGTGGCGGTGGTGGTGGTGGTGGTGGTCACGGGGGTACAGGAGGCCAGCTCGATCGATCGGCCTCCATGGACCATGGTACGTACGTACGTATACCTTCTGAACCAGCTAGCAGCTGCTGGCTGAAACAGGTTGATAAAGAAAGTCAATGCAAAATGGTTATATATATTGCGTTTTCAAAATTTATATATAACGCATGAGAAGTATATATAGTTGAATCGCAAGGTGTTATTAACAGGTTCCGGGTATATATATATATGATCAGAATGTGCATTCACGTAGATCCTAGAGAATTTTCGTCCCAATGTGTACACCTTCTGCGTCGTAATATGGGTTCTAGCTACTTGAGAGAGAGAGAGAGAGAGAAAATATAGGGAAAATTACTGAGGGGGGCAAAAAACCTTTTGAAATATTTAATTGGGTCTCGACTCTTCGGTGATATACCGATCGAACCACACTTTCGACTGTTATGTGTTGGACCAGTAGTGCATCCACACTGACAGATAAATGCATGCGCGCATACCCTCTGATCAGGACCATTGCTGTTGCCATCCATCCGCACATCATGGCGTCCCTAGGCATACCCGGCCCAAGCTCTATGTAGGTACTTGATCGAATTGGAGAATACAGGCCTGACGTTGACTTGATAATTGGCTCATGTTCAACAGCGCCATGCACTGTAAGATCGAATACAGATGGAAGCCTGATTTTAACATGTAGATAGATATTTGAATGCATAATTAAGATTCTCTGTAATGGGCTCTCTGAGGGTATGTTTACTTAATTAGGGATTTTGCCATATATATAGCCCTTTAGTCTATTATATTTTCATATTTACACATACACACCTGATAATTTTTATGAATTGTCAAGGATATCTTTGAATACTTTCAAATGATTGCAATTATACATTTTTGGTTCTTACATCACTAAAAGATCGATGCTCCAAAAAAAATATTAACCGATGATGCATGATAAATCGAAAATGTCTTTAAGAGGGTGATTTCATTACACTCTAAAACTTAACTTGATTATTAATTCATCATTTCGACATTTATTCTATATTTAAGTCACGAGTATAACTATAACTATTTATATATATGTATATATGTATATATATATATATATATATATATATTAGAGTATTTTTGGCGACTCATGAAAGTTAAAGATGAACACATGGATACGATAGACCCCTTTATTTGATTGCAGGAAATAGTGGACAGTAATGACTAAACTGCAAATTAATCTCGGTATACCAATGTCCGTGTGTTTCTATTTCCCCATGCAGATAAATTAATCCATAAGTTGCACAGAGTACAATTAATTAAAGGCCCAAGTTTGACTCCCAATGGATGGGTTAAGACTGATATTAATGCTTTTTTTTTGTCACTACTACAAATTAATAGTGTGAGATTCTTCACAATTTTAGCAACTAACTATTAATCTAGCTAGTATATATATATATATATATATATACCCAGGACTGAATTCTTAGACTGCTCTTTCAGATTAGTTCTTTGTGGAGCTGGCCTCATCTACGTCGTCCGAGAGAAACCAGGGGCGGGCGTGGAGAGTGGTAATGGTGGAATCCTGCTGTACATATTTATTGTGACCTTCCCCAAACTATTTCGCTCTTTTGGCAACGCAACGGTGAAAACCTAAAAAATATCCTGACCGGAGAGAAATTAAATGACCCTCATTAATTAAGGTGCGCACAGAGCCCTGATGCAGAAAATGCATGCATGAGGGAGACGTCACCCTGCTGATCTCCAATGTACGATTTAAAATACCGTAGATTAATTATAAACTTGATCATCCTGTACTCATGTGGTTGATGCTGCACAAGTTCGATCTAGGAACTGCTTTCTGTCAGGTACGTACGGTTGTTGCACTCATGGAACAATGCGCAAAGGTCTCTCCAGGTTAACTGGATTATTGCAAGGTGGAGTTCCAATGAGCTGTGGCGATGTCTAGGGTTGGTCTTACTTACATAGGTTCCCATAAACATCGATCGTTTCTTTTTGGTGCACAAATTCTCTCTGTTTCCACCGAAAAGAGGAGACCATGCGTTAATTGTCCGCCCGTAATGGACTCTATATGTTGATCATAATTAAGATAGGAGCATGCTAAATTAAAAATAATCCGCCAGTTGTATATATGCACTAATCCAGTTAGTAATTAATCATTCCTTTACTTGGTGTTGACGAACTACCACTTCCCTACATGCCATTAATTAGAACGTGGATCTATATCTTCTGTTTTCTTTCTTGAACATCCTTTATTTGTTATTATTTTCTCTTCCCCGGCAAACCTGGCAGTCTTCGATCAGGCTTGGTAGCTAAAGATGAGAACGTCTAGGTTTCGTTACTGTGGCGCACACATGCAATCGGCTTTGCGAAGATCACCATAGATTCTGCGTACAGTATGATGGCCCTGCAGCCCGTCTCCATCGTTGACCCTTTTTGATCTCTCTTTCTGGTAAGCCACTTTAACAGATACTTGTGCGGACACATCCCTAGCTAGTCTCCCTTTAGAAGTGATTTGTCAAGTCGAAACTGTTGCAATAGTTCATGGGCGTGTCGCGTCCTGCTGGTTCTCTCTTTCTTCGAAGTCGACAGGAGTTCACATGACAAATTAAGGGGGGAGAAACTCAACCTATCTTTCACCGGTGGTACTGATAGGATTCATGGGGAGACTTTTGGGAACCCCCAGGATTTTTCATAGGGCCTGTTTTAGCAACCCTTCACAGCCCTAGATACTCGATCAACAAAGCTCGTTTGTTCTCCCCATCCCCATCTCTCACCAATCACCAACGTACTTTGCATCAAAATTTAAGAAATGGCCCGGGCGAGGGGTTAGTTGATGAAAGGCAAAAGGAGAGACGAAGCCTCGACAGTGAAAGGGGGCGCTGGATGCGATGCTTCTCTTCATCCAACTGGCTTATGGTGGAGAGGGTATTGTGAAGTGGCACATGATTAAAAGAGTGTAAGAGAAGGAAAAGGTTTTTTTTTTACCCCCCCGCAAAGGAGAAAAAAAAGGGAGGAGGGAACAGGGTTTGAAGTCCCCTTCGTCGTCGTCATCAGAAAGTGATCACGGTTTCCGCTTGACTCCACAGGCCTGCGGACCTCTTTGCCCTGCAGGAATTCTTCCCAGGGCCATCCTAATTCATCCCCCATGCATCTAATCTACCTAACCCTCGGATGAGCTCCACACCGTGACATAAAACTGCTTTCATAGATAGTGGCAGTACACTTGTATATATGAGACACTTGGCACTGTGCATTGGAGAGAGAGAGAGAGAGAGAGAGAGAGAGAGAGAGAGAGAGAGAGAGAGATTGGTGGACGAGAGTAAAGAGCGTAATTTTTTGGGAGTAATTTTTTGGAAGTGTTTGGAAGTAATTTTTTCTTTAAAATTATTTATGTTATGTCAATTTTCTCTAAAATTTTTAATAAACGAGTGTACACTATTAAAGGTTTCTAAGATAATAGGGTGTTTGGAAGTAATTTTTTCTTTAAAATTATTTCTCTCTTAAAATTTATGTTATGTCAATTTTTTACTCAATTTTTGAAAGTGACGTAAATGGTTCACACTCGTTTGGTAAAAATTATATAATTTTTAAAAATTATATATACCTGTTTGGCAGGGGGAGCCGCCGGAGGGGAAGGGGAGGGGGGAGCCGCCGGAGATGGCTGCGAGGGAGGGGGCCGTAGGGGGTGGAGGGGGGAACCGGAGGGGGGGGAGGGGGGGGGGGGGAGGGGGCGGAGGGGGGAACCAGACCGGAGGGAGGGGGCTGCGAGGGAGGGGGCCGCAGGGGGAGGGGGGGAGTGGGCTGCGCAGGGGGGGAGCCGCAGGGGGCGGAGGGGGGAGCCGCAGGGGGGAATCGGAGGGGGGCTGCGGAGGGGGCGGAGGGGGGAACCGGAGGGGGGGAGCAGGGGGCGGAGGGGCTGCGCAGGGGGCGGGGGAGCAGGCCGGCGGCGGGGGAGGGGGGACGCCACGGGAGAGAGGGGGGAGGGGACGCCGGAGAGAGAAGGGAGGGGAGGGGCCGCGTAGGGGAGGGGGGGAGCCGGCGGGAGGGAGGGGGGTCGCGAGTGGAAGGGAGGTGGAAGTCCCGAGACGTGGGTGTTTTTTTTAAAAAAATGTCTAGACTTTTTTTTTTGAGAAAGATTTACACGGGATGAGATCCTCTCCCTAAAATTTAAGAAAGGAACACTAAACAGGGTTAGAATGCCTCTTACTCTCTTTTTTAAATTTAAGAGAAAAAAGAGGTAAAAAAGAGTAATCAAACATCCCATAAAGGAGTCGAGGAAAAAAACTCTATGCATGAGATTTCAAATTGTCGAAGAAGAAGAGTGACAGAAAGGTAGTATTGAAATGATTAAGCGGTCCAATTCAAGCTCTTAACATAGAGTGTGAGATAGACACTATATCATTTTTTAAATTTTATTTTGCTTTTATTAAATCTGAAAATTTCTAATATACTTAAATCTGAAGAAGAGAGAGGAGGTGACTTTCTTTTTTCTTTTCTTTTTTGATCAAGGAACGTAAAAGCTTTCGTTAACCCATTGAAGTGTACATATAGTAGTGGCATATGGTCCACCCATATAACAAGATAAGCGAACCCATAGTGGCTCATTCAGCCAAATATACAGACATAATAGTAATTAAACAATTAAAGCTCTAACACCAGTGGACATAGAAGACCAAAATCTTCTCCGCTTCTCTAACAATTGGACTTCATTTAGCCAATTACAACTGCACTCTTCTTCTTGGCGATTGTAAGGTTGGAGATATCTCGGTCAACATGCACCTAGATGGAGACATGAATTTTGTGCAGGGACTCGGGATATTTGATTGGCTTTGAACATATCCACCGACGACGACAAGGGGGCTCGACACCTCCGGCGATCTCCAAATACGACTATGCCGTAATATGCAACTGGTCTGAAGGCACAACTTCGGGGAACCGATCAGAGTAGGGTCGAGGGGAGCTAGAGTCCAGAAGGTGATCAGAAACTCAGTCGGAATGGTGAAGCTGCTGCTTAATTAATGGGGTTAATGAATAAGGGTGGAGGCTAGGGAGGAGTACACTCTTCAATGCAAAACAGGGTAATGAAAGTTTTGGAGGGAGGAGGGTGAGGTCGAAAGCCTAAGAAGTAGCAGACCATGCATTCCAAAGGGATGGTGTTGTGAAAGACGAGGAAGGATGACCAAACTAACAAGGGGGACTTGGCAGAAGTACAGGGTGGAAGGGTATGTGTGCATGGGTGAAGCGGACGACGGATTGTATGTTGCATGAATGAGAGGACGAGGTGTGTTCCTAGTCGGCATTAGGTCGAGGATCATGGCGGAGAGATGATGGATCTGGAGAGGGAGTTTTAGAAAGGAGACACCAGCCAGCAAAATAGGAAGCGGCTGCAGACAAAATGAAGGGGGCGGGTAGGTCGGAGGGTGGAAGAGGAGGTAGAAGGCAGGTGAGGTACGTGGCATGCAGTACGTGGGACGATAAGGGAGGGGACTGTAAACAGGGTGAAACTCAGAAAACAAGGGGAAGAGGAATCTGAGAAGGCTAGGGGCGAAGTACTGCCCCCACGATTGATTGACTCGAGGATCGACTCAGTATGAGTTGGGCCGAACCTAGGACGTCAACTCGTTCTCATTGCGTATTTAAAATAAAATAAATAATAAAATTTAATTTTTTATCTTTTAAAATAAAAGATTTGTGATATTATTAGATCATCATTGTAATTTTTTAGATGTTAAAAAATTGTAAAATATTTTTAAATTTTATGTTATTATTTAAATAATTCTTAATGAAAACTCGAAATATTCCCTACAAAATCTGAGTCACCGAGTAGAGGTCTCTAGAGTCACCAAAAGTCGGGACGAGTAGAGTGTTCCGGAGAGTTTTCTCCGCGCGCCCACATACCGTAACTAGAAGCCGACTTGTCACCCGAACGCAGGTGTCCCTTTCACACATTTAACACGGCGAACACGGGAACCCAGCTCCTTTCCCCATGCCGGTCTCTCCATTAATTATCCCAGGAAGAGAAGAGAGGAAGGAACAAGGAAGAGAAGAGAGCTGGTTGTGTTTGTGTGAGCGCGCGTGTGTGTGTGTGGGGGCGGGTGAGAGAGAGAAAGAGAGAGAGAGAGAGAGAGAGAGAGAGAGAGAGACGGTTGGTGGTTGTTCAGGGTGCCCTTTTGTCCTTGATATTATGCTAATCTTTTGTAGTTATTTTTTGTTTTCAACGTGAAATCTCTCCTCTTCTCCACCACTTGCTCCACGGAAGCAGTTACACATTAGTGACAGTGCTAGTGGTGTGACTGCCTATATAAAGGAGCGGAAAAGAGCCGATGGGGGGTGATCGGTGACGACTGCAAGTTAAAGCCAACCCGTGTATGGCAGCAGCAGCAGCAGCAACAGCCATGGCTATGATCGGCCGCGAGGAAGACATTGTTATGCCCGGGTTCCGCTTCCATCCAACGGAGGAGGAGCTGGTGGAGTTCTACCTCCGCCGCAAAGTCGAGGGCAAGCGCTTCAACGTGGAGCTTATCACCTTCCTGGACCTCTACCGCTACGACCCGTGGGAGCTTCCTGGTACGATTTAATCACAGTTCTCAGCCTTCATGACCCAGCTTCCCCTCCTCTTCCTTTTTCACACTACAATTCTCCTTCTTCCCCTCTAAAACAGATTAATCCTTTTCATTGAGTTAATTAATTTCCATAGGATCCCAACGACATAGCTAGAGTACTTGATCTTCTTGGTTCTTTCACCAAGATCTGGGTTAATTAGTTGATTCCAAGTGCCGTGCTGCCGTGAACTGGGATCCTTCGTCTTTCCCCGTGTGACTGAGCCCTCCTCTTTCTATGTGTTGATAGCATTGGCGGCGATAGGGGAGAAAGAGTGGTTCTTCTACGTGCCCAGGGACAGGAAGTACCGGAACGGCGACAGGCCCAACCGGGTGACCACGTCCGGCTACTGGAAGGCCACCGGCGCCGACCGGATGGTCCGCTCGGAGGCCTCGCGATCCATCGGGCTGAAGAAGACCCTCGTCTTCTACTTCGGCAAGGCCCCCCGTGGCGTCCGGACCAACTGGATCATGAACGAGTACCGGCTACCCCAGACCGACAAGGATCGCTACACCATGAAGGTACGTCCGCCCGCCCGCCCAAAACCTCCGGTAAACAAGGAAAAGTACTTATAGAAGATTGACTACAGTGTATAGACAGTAGGAACTCGATCGATTGCGAATCAGTCATAAACATAGAACTTCTAATAGATAGAGCTCATGTCAATCACAGTTATTAATCCAATTATATATACTGTTAACTACTACTACTTCCCACCAGGGAGCCGAGTCTGAAGAAATTATTTTAATCTTTGCAGGCCGAAATCTCACTGTGCCGAGTATACAAAAGGGCTGGAGTGGACGATCGCGGTCGACTATTTCCGGGCGCTCTCTCCTCTAGGCCGCCCGCATCAAGGGGAGAAGGATATGACAAGATCAATCCAAGCATGTCTCATCAGCCATCGACGAACTTCCAGATTGCTCTCGCAGGAAATAATGTATCCTCTGAGATGGTGAAGATGCATGAAGCAGCTAGAGGACTTACCTGCAGCCACGATGCCCTTACTGAGCCCATTCTGCGAAAGCATGCAGCCTATGGCGCGACGTTCCCCATTGCCCCCTTGAGGTCAACGAGGAAAGATGAAGGTGCAGCTGCACTTCATCCGAAGGATGTGGGCTCCCTGCTCCCAACATGCACTCTACTCGCTTCTTCATCTTCTGTGCCTGCTGCCTCAGTCGATGAGCTCGATGGGATAGTTGGCCAGAACCAGAGCTATCTAACCCAACCGAATCAGTTCTTTCCTCTTTCATCACAGTCCCAGCTCCCTCTCACCTCTATTCCCAGCTCTTCGACAACACTCGCAAACAAGCTCTGGGACTGGAATCCCGTCGATCGACCCTGAGACGGTCGAGAGGGCTCATATACACCAGCATTAAGTACATCTAAAGTGTGTACAAATCTAGACAAACATATACGTACACTGATCAATTTATGCCACTAAGCATACGCAGGTTTCGCATCCCCACTGGGGTAGTAAAACTCCGCAGATCGATGTTGTCGCTTTAGTATATATCTACTTTCGGCGTTTAATTTTATTGGTATATAAACTATAAAGTTGTCGGAGATAAGCAGAGGGGGAAGGAGGAACGTGAGAAAGGACCCCGGGACTTTTCAACCTTTCCCTCTTCCTTTCTCTTGGCATGCAATCCCGGGCAATTTGTTCTTTTAATTCTCCATATATAATGTAAGGATGCCATCATTGTTGTAAGACTTGCGGAGGAGAAAGGTGATTGAGAGGTTGGACTTGTAGAACAAGCTGCCTAGGAATTGGAATTGTAGAAGTGGAATGGGGTTAATGCCAATATTTCAGACGTGACAGTAACATTGTCTTTTATGTTTGTGTGTGGGGCGCTAGCTAGCTAACGAACACAGGCGTGCGTTCTCCTCGGCCAGTACATGTACAGGGATCATCGGATATAATAGTGGCCCTGGGGACTACACGGACTGCATGTGCTCGATCTGGTGCGCCTACGAGGGGCATTATCTTCGTCACCTAACGATAGCCGTCCTCGCCCTTTCTCCCTTTTAATTAATTTGATTGAGGAATCATCTGTACATACTGATCTCCGTTGTTGTCTACGGATGGATTCATCTGGAATGTAGCACAAGCAAAAATCGATGAAACTTATTAGTTCATCCTCTTTGCAGTCTGGTTTCCTCACTCTATATGGACGCTGCTAATTCTGGGGTTCTCATTCCAAACGGGATTGGTGGAGTTTAACTCTAATCTCTGTAAAGTGTAGCCACATCAAACCTAGCTTATTTCTCAATAGTTTCGTGCGCTGGAAGTCTCATTATTTTACAGATATCTGGGACCATCGGTGTTCCGAGAAAAGGAAGGTTTAAGCTTGTCAGAGAATAGTCCCGTATTGAAAACGGGTTAAAATATAATTTGATTATAATTGTAGTGTCCTCTCCACTAACCATTTTAAAATTTTGAGTTAGATGATCTAATTTAATAAATTTTAACATGATATTAAAATTCATGATTATGATATGAATCACACATCTCATGTTTAAAATTGACCTGCACGTGAGAGAACGTGTTAGATAATAATCCCGTATTAGAAACTGGATAAAATACTCAACTTCGTGATCGTGATTTGATAATCTTAGTCGAGCACATACACCCTAATTAAAGGGTCCCGTGTGAAAAAACATTCGAGTAATGTTTGCTACACCGTCCCATATCTACACTTAGGGTTGTGTCGTAATTTTTTTTTAAAAATTTTTATGAGGTGAGACTAAACCTCCTCTAATTTGTCTTACACGGTAAATCTTTCATCGGATGACTTAAGAAATAATAATAATAAAAAAGAATAGTACGAATAGTAAAAAGTTAATGTTTGCACAGACTTTTTTTTTGAGTTTAACTTGGGGTCTCACCTTCCAAAAATTTTAAAAAATATATAAAAATTGATGTAATCCAGGGGTGTAATTAATTAGGGAGAGCGTGCAACAAGCATTACTCAAAATATCTTGCAGTAATACATTAAATGATTTATCTAGGGCTCATGTAACAAATATTATAAAATACCATAAATGCCGTATTTCATGCATAACACAAATATAATATTTTATGGTTTACGTCAAACCAGAAGTCCTTTCTTTTATGTCCATAAAAAGGGGAACGGGTTTAATATACTAATTCCGTATAAATATGGTTTGCAAAAGTTTATCCATGTTATGATATATTGATATCTATAAAGATACATAACTTTTAGCTCTTATAATCAGGGTTTGACAGCCCGTTCGTCCCGTCCGTCCTGATTTTTTATTGGGACGGGTTGGTACCGTTGTGTATCGAGATAAAAACATTATATTATATATATATGTTATAAAATAATATAATTCAAAAATATTTGTATCTCAATTGATCACGTGCGTGGTCGTTCCAACGGAGGTCTTCGGTTTGATAAAAACGTTATATTATATATATATATGTTATAGAATAATATAATTCAAAAATATTTGTATCTCAGTTGGTCACGTGCGTGATCGTTCCAACGGAGGCTTCCGGTTTGAATCATCCTATTTGAATCTCACCTCCGTCCTTGTTTTAAAGATTTTTTATTAAAAAAAAACTTTATAAAAATGGTTCAAACGTGTGTTTTGAGATCCTCAACCAATCGATTTATAAAATATATTTGTTATAAAAGATATTAAAATAATATATAATATGTCCCAGTTGCGGACGGGACGATCGATTCATGTCATCCCGCTTATAATCTCTTCATATTTACGGATTGATCCCTCTAATTTAGTTATTTATCTATAAGCCCAGACAATTATACATTTATTTGTTCACAATTACACATTTATTTGTTACACATTCTTTTTGGGGTTTTGTTAGTAAATATATGAGGGGGTTTTTTTTACGTAATGATATTGGGGATTTTATTAAATAACTTGTGATTTTAAATAGTTATGTGGTTAAACATCTAAATTAGAGGGGCTAGTATGTAAATATGAAATTTTTGTATAAGTTAATGATACTGGACCCTTTTTAATTATTAGGTTTCTCTTACTTCTAAAGGCACTTAATTCGTTGATAGGAAAGTCGCTTAATTACGTCAGACAGTAGGATGTACGGTTGACGTGATGTGGAGGGAAAACTTAATTTATTTTGGGGATATTTTAGTATATATCAAGACAACTTTGGAATATATAGAAATGACGTACGCACAACTAAATTAATCTACCCGAAGGAATGAAAATATACGTACATGAGATAGCTCATCCAGCTTCGACCTCCATTGTGTGTCCCCCGTTTAATTTAATGGTACAATGATGTATATGTTTGCACATAATTTTCCCCTCCCTCACTTGATCACACGTACCCCATCTGAGCTCGAGTTGATCACCGGCTAGTCTGATATATATACGTTGGCAAAAGCGGACTACAAACACAAAAGAAATTAAGTGGACAATATCTCAAATTGGTAATTGACAAGGGTAATGCACTAATTAATAACCAAGAGTCTTCCAATTAAACAACAATATTAGTCTTGCTAGCTAGGAGGTTCCCCGTCATCATAAAAAAAAGAAATTTAATTCTCATCTTTCGTTCCGACCTTGACCAGCTGAAGCATGGTTCCTTAACATCTCACCCAATCTGAACTTGTGATTCTTGCTGACGTGAGCAAAAGTTTATTTTAGAGTGGGACTACGAACTCATATCTATCTACCACCTAATGAGATCTCATGTGTGCTCATTGTCAGCCGTTCATGCATGGTGAGTCAAACTTTCAACAGTCGCATCTGCAGGCCGGGGCCAGAAGTACCCTCGACGCTCGCTTTCAGACGTCCACAAAATGGACGGCAGTGAACAGCAGGCAGCATGCGCGGGGTTTGAAATCTGAACCCAGGATATATATACGATCATTAAACCTGTTTTGTGCGCGCGCGAGAGGGGATTCGTCCCACCAGGACAAGGGCGCTGCGCCAACCGTTTCCCTTGCAACTCTTATTTGACCCGCGCATGCAGCCCGCGGGGACGGCACTGGTATATATATATATATGTGTGTGTGTGTGTGTGTGTGTGTATATATATATATATATATGTGTGTGTGTGTACGAGCGTTCGTGCATGCATGCACGGGAATAAGACAAATCTTAGTTAGTGTGATCTCGTGGGCTGCAGGGAGGTGCGTCCCCCCACCATCCGAAAGTGCATGCGCGAAGGACATATCATCCGGATCTCATATACAGCGACTAACATGCATGTTTGCATTCTGACCTTTCACTGTATGAAGCATGAGGGGGAGCAGTAGCACGAGGTTCTTTGGGTGTTGCAGAAGTATCAGTATTTGGAACAGGACCGAGTGGGTTTGTCGATCACTCTCCGAGTTGCATGGGGGAGCAGCCAGCTGCCAGAACCTCGATCGGAAGAGGGTCAACTCGTATAGCATAATAGTAGAAGGATTCTCGTGCATGGTGCTTCCAGCTGATCCACTTTGGGAAAGTTTGAACATGTGGTTTAAAGGAAGACGTTAGTGGTCTGTCTAGACGCTAGAGTGATCACGATGGCATCCTTCGGTTTCACCATCTTATGACAGTGCGGATACCGTACGTACGTTGTGTAACCTCCCTTTGTTGCTGGCTTCCAACGATTTCTCTCGTTCTTATTCCGTCCTCCACCGCCGCAGTCGCAGACATTTAGAGGGGTACAAGGTTTAAATACCAATGATGGACGCACGGAGGAAATCCGTACGCGTAGTTGACCCCATGAAAAGAAAGAAGGGTAATAATTAAGACTATTCGACGTTAATTTGCAATGTCTGGAACCAGCTTAATTATGCAAATCCGTTCGCAATATACATAGAGTAATACTTTCTACAACGCGAGCTTACGCTGCACTTAAATCTACGTCAACATGTAACAGTTGCTGGGAGGTCCACATAAGCGTGATATATATGGTGTGATCGTGCGGTAAAAATGAGGTCACGATAGTCCTATCTGTAAGAGTGTGGAGTCCGAACTCGTCATCGTGCATCCTCGTACACGGATCGACCTGCGTGGTCAGGTCGCGGAATTCGCTACAGAGAAACTAAGACTGTGTAAAGCCTCAGTTGGCCTCCATGGATGATTGATGGAAGGATGCCGCGGCAAGTATTTCCTTTGCTACGTTGAGGAGGATCAACACATTGAGATGTTTACCTTTTTTTTTGGAGTTCAGATTCCAAGTGGGAGATTGTTAGAGTGTGGAGTCCGAACTCGCCATCGTGCGCCCCCGCACGTGGATCGAGAGATCAAAGGGGCAACGCCCCTTGCGGGAGTTTCTTGAGACAGAACCTCCGAAACAAAATTTATGTTTATAGCAGGGGCATTGTTGTCTTTTGTACCCTGCTGTGTTGGGCGCCCTAATCTCCTTGTATAAAAAGGCTGCGAACTCTCTCTTTACATTGTATCTTGGTGTGTTTATTCTAGTGGAAACCCTGCTGCGACCGTGGATGTAGGAAGGTATATCGCCCCCGAACCACGTAAATCTTGGTGTTTTTGTGGCTTGATCTCTTCTTCCCCCTTTCTTCTTCCTCCTCTGTTATTTGTCCATCTCTACAGGTACCCCGATTCTCAACAACTGGTATCAGAGCCTTGTTCTGGTTCGGGAGAGTAGTGGGAGCGATGGCTGCTGAGGTTCGATGGTAAAGATTTTGATTTCTGGAAGATGTAGATGGAGGACTACCTATGTCAGAAGAAACTTCATCAACCTCTTACTGATACGATACCGGAAGGGATGAAGAAGGAAGATTGAGATCTGATGGGACCAATTTCCTCACATATCTCACTTTTCACGTATCGAAAATATTCTTGTGAATTGACTACACGAAGACATCATTTTATTGCTACCGTCTGTCTCCTAGTTCTCATTTAAATTGTCGGGACAGACTTAACGAAACACAATGTCTTAAGACAGACAACTGAGCATATCATTTAACCCAAAAGAAGAAGAAACAATAGAGGACGTACAATTGAATAGATCGTCTGAGTCAAATAAAGAAGAAATGATAGTTATATGTTTCAGTATTTTCTCATCTCGCGAACGTCGTTTTCTTATTTTCTGAGAAGAAAATGTGTAACTAAAAGTGGAGAAATATTCGTTACAATATTAGCAAGAGTTGTATTAATGGAAGACAGTGGGCTATGTTTTTTTATTAATTTAAGGATTAAATATATACGGAGTATTCATTGATACACATTAAATATCTATAGAATGACATGTGATGTCTGAGGACATATTATTTCATTTCCACAGGTAATATCCAGTCCTGGATATCATTTTTCATTCATATCCATAACATTCCATTAATCTTGCATAATATGTTTTGATGCTATATATGTCTATCATGTATATAATAGTGTAAAAAATGTCATTGATACACAACATAGTTTATTTCTAAATAATATGTTTCACTCTTATTTATTATATTTTATTATTCTATATTATATGTTATTCTTATACATTATATTTGTAACTGTATAAAATATTTGATTGATATGCTCTTATCGTTTATTCGTGAATAATATGTCATTCTTGTATATTATATTTTACTATTATACATAATATTTTATTATTATACATTATATGTCAGAAATGTGTAAAATATTTCATTGATATACTACATCAATAGTTTCTTAGTAAAGATCTTACATAATAGGTTCAATGTGATAATAACAAACTGTTAAGATAACAACGAGATGCTATGAAATATTTATAAATATATGTCTATGCCCCGAAATCATTATAGTGCCTGAACTGCAAGTATAGGAAGAGTGCAAAACTATGAATGAGTTCGAGCTTCGATAGATAGGATGTTAGCAATGTATTCTTGGAGAATCCCACCTATGTGAATGCAACTATTTGACCATAGTAAAGGAAATTGAGTTATTCCTATAAAACACACATAAAACAGAATAAGGGCACAAGCTATAAAGGCTCCAATTCTAAATATTACGAGCAAAATCTTATTATGTTGTTGTCATTCTCACACAAAAGATTAAAGTTCAAGATATAGTTCACTTCATTTTCATGAGAAAAAAAGTTGGATAACTTAAGTAAGAGTTCAAACCCAAAATATACATTTACCAAATGCACAATATGTTTATCCTTTTTACAATTTTCTTGACATTTACATATTGAATTTGTAGGAGAATGTTAGAGTTGGAAGAGAGACGCAGAGAGAATTCAATGTCTTCGTAGTAAAGAGAACTCCTTTCTTAGTTGGTACCTGAAATATTTATCCCACGTTAGAAACTAAGAAAAAGTGTGAGCGCTTATAACCCCAAGACTCCTTGATAACCTGTTCCAAAGGACAAGGGAGGCTATGATAAATCACACACACGCATGTGAGCGCGCATGCTACGCCACGTCGAGCCGATCTAGGTCGGGCCACCGTCGCACACGCATGGAATTTTCTTTTTGTTGAAGGCTACCTGGCAATGATTTGGTCGACCATCCCGAACATGCGCAATCGGCTACTTTTTCTAGGAAGTGTAGGTTTTTCATAAGTTTGCAAGCAAGCGAACTTTCCACGAACGAACGCAACTCTTAGGATAACCGGGTGATCGAATCCGTTCCTCTTTGGGATAAAAAAATTTCATCTAAGATTTTTGAGGGGAGAGAATCGTTCTCATAGCCGTCACAAGTCTCTTGAGGGGTTCGCTCTCCTTCTTGTGCTCTCTTTCTCTTTCTCTCTCTCTCCGTAGTTCTCTCTTGCTCGTGGGAAAAGGAAAGTGATCTATGATGTCATTTTCGAGGTGCAATCTCTTGGAAGTGCGTCGAAGAGCTTGTTGTACGTAACCGTCATAACTTAGGGAAAGACTGCGACCACTCTGATGCACCGATATCATAGGAGACAATTTCTTCGATAAAGATAGTCTAGAGATGAACTTTTCGACTAAGTTCTCTAATCTTATCTTTCTCTTTTGTTGTAATATTTCTATGCATGTGTTTAACGTTTGACCTCTCGTTAGATCGGTTATTGTGTTTGTGATCATGCTAAGTTTGATCTATTCCATTTGAAATATCCTCGTTATGCATGGAGTGTATATCATATATATTTCTAACCGTTATAACAATTATGTTTCAAAAATTAATGGGATGTGCTGCCCACAAATTAGATGTACTGATTTTAATATTGCTACTAATAGGCTGTTAAAATATATTACCTTGTATAAGAAATTCAATATATATTTGAATGTACGCTTTAACATTATTTTTTTTATTCGGTTCCTTTTCCTTTTTCTTTCAATTCTTATGTTCCTAACTCTCTTCTTAATTTTCCTTAGCTCAATTTAAATCAGTATTGTGTACTTCAAAAATTTTAGTGCTAAAGTCAATCCTATATCAAAACAAATAATTCCCAAAGGACACGCGATAACAGGAAACCAGTGATCGATCTTTTTGGCGCGTCAGATATAGACAGGTGACCTTTACAGGAAAAGATGTCATTTTCTCTTTTAAGATGCACCATCATAAAATATTATATATATGACGCATTCTGATGTGATATAGGGGGTCATGTGAAATATTATCTTAAATAAATAAAGAGAATAAGGGTGGCAGTATATATCTTTAAATAAAAAAAGAACCTCGAATACTATACCGTGAGAATATATGACATCGCGAATGATCTGTTAACATCTATTAACATCAACCCTCACAATTGAATAAACAAAATTAATGAAGCTAGAAGTCGCCCCCGTAAGTTGCTAATAAAATATTTTTAACATCGATGACGTGGCATTTTCTTATACGGTGGTGCCAAATTTAACATAATAAAGTGTTAATAAACAGCGGATTTATATACATGTTAGACAGAATACTTTTGTATTTAAAATGAGATAAAATACAATATGTTTAATTATATTAGTAAAATCATCTTCACTCAACATCTTAATGTTTTAAATTAGATTATTAAATTTAATAAATTTTAATATGATATCGAAATTCATGATTGTGATATGAGCTACATATTCCGTATTTATCGTGATTTATAGAACTTAAATTGACTTGTAATTGAGAGGACATGTTAAAGTAATTTAATATTTTAAAATAATTTAAAATATAATATATTTATATTAATAAAATTCATCTCACTCGAGAACTTAAGATTTTAAGTTAGATAATTAAATTTAATAAACTTTAATAATATCATAGCTAATCTCCTCCGGAGGACATATACATATACCAGGAACTCAGAAACCTGTCTCAGGATATGAACGAAACATGCCATAAATATGCGCGTGCCAGGACGCTCAGATAAGATCACCTGACCTGACCCCGGGGCAAAACCTATCTACCTCACGTTAATTTTCCATGGCAGAGGAGCTCAACATGTGGGCGGCATCAGTGTACTCGTTCTTGAATCGAGAGAGAGAGAGAGAGAGAGAGACGGGTCCGGCAGCAGCCCATGGGTCTGAATCGTCTGATACTCTGAAAATCTCGAAAGAATTTAATAACATGGCGGTTCTGTAGGTGCATCGTCCCAGCCCTAGCTTTTCAATGGAAGTGTAAAGGGAATAGCTGGGGCAGGGCCCCACACATATGAAAATATTAACTCTGAAGGTTTAGAGGAGCATCATGGAGAAATAGATAATGAAGGCGCCCTGTATATATGACTCTTCGCTTGTTGACAGGCGAAGCAAACATGCACATAGACTTCGATCATGAGGAGAGACCATATTTGGACACCACTTCAAATACAGTGTGCAGGGCGGGATGACGGAGTCACGCAGTCACGCATGCCAAAGGGATCAGGATGACGTTGGCCCTCCGACCATTGCCCGGGAAGAAGCGCGTCCTACATATATATAGGAAGTTGGAGTTGACAAAGATCGTGACCATGGCGCCCGTTGAGAAGGGCCTTAATTCCCCAGAGCACGATCGTTGACAAAATCAGGATGGAATTCAAAAGCCATGTTATTGTCACGAGCAAACTGGCTAACATATTGAAGAGTCTTAGAAATTGAAGGAACATGTAGTATACCACGAAGAGAGAGAGGATGGGAAGAAGATTGAATAATAGAATCACCATTGTGTGGGCAATATTGGAGAAACTTGAGCCATCTCTAATTTACACTTGGTCGGAACCAAAGTAAGGGACTGGATTACCTAGGTGGAGGACATCCAGGGTGAGGTGATGAGATGTCCCAGAGTTCGGATACCACATAGATATGAAGAGGTGAAGTGTGGGGAGCCGACAGAGCATTCAGAGGGGGGCGACACTTGTGAAAGCGAACGGAGCAGCTGAGACACGTTAGGGGGATCATATCTCTCGGAGCACGCATCCGCATAGTGACAAGAAAGATGACATATATCTGATAACAGGGACTGCCACGACGTACCGTCTCCACCAGAGGAAGGTTACCACTTGCAGTTGCGGCCGCGGCTAGGTGACCACGACGACCAGAGAAAGGCTATGCATGGAGAAGGGCAGGCCTGCAGGATGGAGTGAACTTTGAGCAGCCTTCATCGTCAGAAAAGATTGATAGGTGGATAGAGACGCATAATGTTGAAGTCACACCTCATGAGAGATAAGCATGTTGAAGAGATCCTTAAGAGAAAAATCATCGAGCCGAGTAGTGATTGAACTAATAAACGAGTCAAAGGAAGGGCCAAGATCAGTGAGAATACGCATAATATAATTGTCGAGGTAGTAAGGGGGTCGCCGACGTCCTGAAGGGCATCCACCCTAGATTTCACACGCTGAAAATATTTCATGACCGAAAAAGTCTTGCGCTTGATGGTTTGAAGTTGAATATGCAATTGAAGTGACCGTGCCCTTGAGTGAGCTGCAAGGGCCCGAGAAAGTGAATCCCAAACTTCATCCCTTGTGCTAAGGGAGAGCAAGCACCTGTTTGATGACCGAGATAATGAACCAACTAAGGATCAATTGGTCCTTCCGACACCATGCTCCTAAGTCGGATTCACAGTAGGAAGATCAACGGATGAAGAGGACAGGTGCTGAGGCAGACAGAGCCATCGACTGTAACGTGGGAGGTGTCCCGCCTTCAAACCCCACAAGAGAACCGCTCTGTGCGGTTACGTGCTTTGCTAAAAGCAAATGGGAAATCAATTCCCATGCAACAGATGGAGAGATGGCCGATAGGTTTCTCATGTAATAAACACGGGAGTTCCGTGTGTGTAAGAGGAACCTGTCCAAAGATGACCGGTTCTCATGCAACGTACTTGCACGTGAAGGGGCCTTCATCCAACGCATGGGTCTCGCTCCCTATAAAAGGAGACCTCCACATCCTTTTGCATCATCCCCACGGTGAGAGACAAGAGAGCTCTTGTAGAGAGAAACAAGAGGGTCTTGCGGGAGAGCGAGCTTGAGAGAGTTTTGTGTAAGAGGATTTGTTCCTCCGAGTTTGGGTGTTGACTTCTTTGTATATTTCTCCACATCTAGTGAAGTTCCGTTGTCACCGTCGCCCGTGGACGTAGGGGGTAACCTCCGAACCACGTAAATCCTTGTGTTCCTACAGTGTGTGATTGATCCTTCTTCCTTCTCCTTTCTTCTTGTCGTACGGATTGAGATCTTGGGGCGTCACTCTGTCCGTCGGAGCGGTTGTGTCATAACAAACTGGTATCAGAGCTCAGTCGGGATTCGATCCGTATTCCTTGTTGATGGCTACAAAGTCAACATCAGCAATGAAATTCGACGTTGAAGTGTTCGATGGAAAGACGAAGGATTTCAACATCTGGCGACTGAAGATGCAGTCCTTGTTAGTACAACAGGGACTGAGTAAGGCAGTTAAAGGCAACGTGGCTCTGCAGGCCGAGTGGAAAGATGAAGAGAAAGAAGAGTACATGGAGCGTGCTCTTGCGGCAATTCGTCTATGCTTGGCAGATGATGTGTTGAGAGAAGTTGCTGATGAAGACACCCCAGCAAAACTCTTGCTCAAGCTCGAGTCAAGGTACATGACGAAGTCTCTCACAAACCGCCTGTACTTGAAGCAGCGGTTGTTTACTTTTCGCATGAAAGAAGGTATGCCCATTTCCGATCATCTGAACGAGTTTAATAAGATCGTTATAGATCTTAAAAATATTAGTGTTAAGGTAGATGATGAGGATCAAGCCCTCATACTCCTATGCTCATTACCTCCTTCATATGAGCATTTCGTTGACACTCTGCTATATGGGAGAGATGATATCTCTGTAGAAGATGTCAAGGCTTCCCTGAACTCCAAGGAGTTGAAACGGCGAGTTCTAGAAACTCATGGTGAAGATCGGGCAGATGGCCTGATGGTGAGAGGGAGAGCTGAGAAAAAGGAGTTTGGTAAAAAGGGAAAGGCTAGATCAAAATCTAAGTCAGTAAAGAAGGTCAAGTGTTATGAATGCAATCAAAGAGGGCACATCCGGAAAGATTGTCCAATATTGAAAGGAAAAGGTAAGGTTCAGGAGGAGTCTTCTTCTGATACAGTAAATGTTGTTCAAGAGGAGACTGTAGAAGACGAGACTGTTCTGTCGGTCTCTACTAGCACTTCTGGGGATGACTGGATTCTTGATTCTGGTTGTACCTTCCACATGTGTCCTCATAGGGAATGGTTTTCTACTTACACAACAGTAAGTAATGGTACCGTAACCTTAGGGGATAATAGAACTCTTGCAGTTGCAGGGGTTGGTACGATTAGAATCAAGATGTTTGACAATGTCATCAGAACTCTAGAAGTGCGGCATATTCCAGAACTGAAGAAAAGTCTGATATCCTTAAGTATCTTGGACATGCATGGATACCGGTTTTCAGCAGAGAATGGAATCCTGAAAGTTTCTAGAGGTGCATTGGTTGTGATGAAAGGGAAGCTGATTAGTGACCTTTATCATCTACAAGGCAGCACTGTGATGGGCAGTGCCAATCTGGCACGAAGTTCAGATGATCCTACTCAAGTGTGACACATGAGACTGGGCCACATGAGTGAAAGAGGCATGATGGAGTTGAGCAAACGAGGTTTGCTTGATGGTCAGAAGACTGAGAAACTGGATTTCTGTGAGCATTGTGTGTATGGCAAGCAGTGCAGGGTGAAATTCAGTACAGCAGTTCACAGGACTAAAGGCACTGTGGATTACATCCACTCTGACCTTTGGGGTCCTGCTCCGGTAGTCTCGAAGGGTGGTGCAAGTTATTTGCTGACCTTTATTGATGATTACTCAAGAAAGGTTTGGGTATATTTTCTAAAGAAGAAGAGTGAGGTGTTCGTCACTTTCAAGCAGTGGAAGGCGTTGATTGAGCGGCAGACTGGTAAGAAGATCAAGCGCCTCCGTACTGATAACGGTATGGAATTCTGCTCGGAAGAATTTGATGATTTCTGCAAGAACGAAGGTATCGTTCGACATCGCACTGTAGCAGGAACACCACAACAGAACGGTATTGCAGAACGGATGAACAGGACACTCTTAGAGAGAGTGAGAAGCATGTTATCTCAGGCAGGTCTGTCAAAGGTATTTTGGGCAGAAGCTGTCAACACGACTTGTTACTTGGTGAATAGATCTCTGTCCACAGCCATAGAGTTGAAAACTCCCGAAGAGGTATGGTCTGGTTCTCCTTCCGATTATTCTCACCTTAGAATTTTCGGTTGTCTTGCCTATGCTCATGTCACAGGTGATAAATTGGAGCCAAGGGCAAAGAAGTGCATATTTGTAGGATATGCACAGACACAGGGTGTGAAGGCCTATCGGTTGTGGTGTACCGATCCTCAGTCACCCAAGTTCATGATTAAAAGAGATGTGACCTTCGATGAGTCTGCAATGCTCCAGGCGGGAGTGAAATCAACAATAGAAAATGGAGATCAAGTTAGTGGCAAGCATGGAGAGCTAGAGGTGAAGCTCTCCACAGAAAATGGAGTGCAAGAGGAGACAGTGCAAGTCCCAGATGAGACAGTTGATGTGCCAGAGAGCAGTACAGCACAACGGCAATCCCCTCAAAGGCAGTACAACATTGCAACCGATAGAGAGCGAAGGGTGATCAGACCACCTAGCAGGTACAGTCATGCTGACATGGTAGCCTTTGCTTTATCTGTTGCAGATTATGTTGAGGGGGCAGAACCATGTTCTTATAGAGAGGCAATTGCATCAGAAGAGTCCTCTAAATGGCAGTTGGCCATGCAAGAGGAGATTGAGTCTCTACAGAAGAACAATACATGGAAGCTGGTAAAAGTACCACCTGGTCAGAAGATTGTGGGGTGTAAATGGGTCTTCAAGAAGAAAGAAGGAATCTTTGGTGTGGAAGATGCTAGATTCAAGGCACGGTTAGTGGCGAAAGGTTTCACACAGCGGGAGGGTATTGACTTCACTGAGGTATTCTCTCCTATCGTGAAACATACCTCTATTCGTGTATTACTTGCTATAGTTGCTTTGCTTGATTTAGAGCTAGAGCAACTTGATGTTAAGACAGCGTTCTTACATGGTGAGCTGGAAGAGGAAATCTACATGCACCAGCCAGAAGGGTTCGTGGTTTCCGGTAAGGAAGATCATGTGTGCCTGTTGAAGAAGTCTTTATATGGCTTAAAGCAATCACCTAGACAGTGGTACAAGAGGTTTGATACTTTTATGCTGAGTCATAGTTACACCAGAAGTGATTATGATAGCTGTGTGTATCACAAAAAGCTTCCAAATGGTTCATTTATTTACTTATTGTTGTACGTAGATGACATGTTGATAGCTGCCAAGAACATGTTAGAAATTAACCACTTAAAATCTCAGTTGAATGGTGAATTCGAGATGAAAGATCTTGGAGCGGCAAAGAAGATCTTGGGAATGGAGATTCACAGAGACCGTAGCACTGGAATGTTGTACTTGTCACAGAAGAAGTACGTGGAGAAGGTGCTGGAGCGGTTCGGCAAGAAAGATTGCAAGACTGTGAGCACTCCATTGGCAGCCCACTTCAGATTGTCTGCTGATGATTCACCGAAGACAGAGAGGGAGATGGAACTGATGTCTAAAGTTCCATATGCGAGTGCAGTTGGTAGTATTATGTATGCCATGGTATGTACTCGACCTGATATTTCCCATGCTGTTAGTGTGGTTAGCACCTATATGGGAAATCCTGGGAAGGTCCACTGGGAGGCTGTGAAGTGGATTCTTCGTTACCTCAGAGGTGCTTCAGATGTGAGCCTAGTATTTCAGAAAGGAAGCAGTGATGGTAGTCAGCTGGTTGGCTACATCGATTCAGATTATGCTGGTGATCTGGATAAGAGGAGATCTCTGACAGGTTATGTCTTTACTTTTTCGGGCTGTGCTATTAGTTGGAAGGCTGTGTTACAGTCTACAGTGGCTTTGTCTACGACAGAGGCAGAGTATATGGCAATGGCAGAAGGAGTGAAAGAAGCCTTGTGGCTGAGTGGTTTGGTTAGCAATCTGGGTCTTGTACAGGAGACGACTCCGGTGTACTGTGATAGTCAGAGTGCTATACATCTGACCAAAAATCAGATGTACCATGAGAGGACCAAACACATCGACGTCAGGTATCACTTTGTTCGTGATGTTGTCTTGTAGGGTACCGTAGCTATTCAGAAAATCTCTATAGCAGAAAACCCCGCCGACATGTTGACGAAGCCCATTCCTTCGGAGAAGTTCAGGCATTGCCTGGGCTTGGTCGGCTTGCAGAGCACATGAGGTGGCCCCAACAGGGGCATTGGCGCCAATGGTGTCGTAGTAGAACTTGGCACTTGATGCGGCTTGTGAAGAAGAGGAGAATTGTAACGTGGGAGGTGTCCCGCCTTCAAACCCCACAAGAGAACCGCTCTGTGCGGTTACGTGCTTTGCTAAAAGCAAATGGGAAATCAATTCCCATGCAACAGATGGAGAGATGGCCGATAGGTTTCTCATGTAATAAACACGGGAGTTCCGTGTGTGTAAGAGGAACCTGTCCAAAGATGACCGGTTCTCATGCAACGTACTTGCACGTGAAGGGGCCTTCATCCAACGCATGGGTCTCGCTCCCTATAAAAGGAGACCTCCACATCCTTTTGCATCATCCCCACGGTGAGAGACAAGAGAGCTCTTGTAGAGAGAAACAAGAGGGTCTTGCGGGAGAGCGAGCTTGAGAGAGTTTTGTGTAAGAGGATTTGTTCCTCCGAGTTTGGGTGTTGACTTCTTTGTATATTTCTCCACATCTAGTGAAGTTCCGTTGTCACCGTCGCCCGTGGACGTAGGGGGTAACCTCCGAACCACGTAAATCCTTGTGTTCCTACAGTGTGTGATTGATCCTTCTTCCTTCTCCTTTCTTCTTGTCGTACGGATTGAGATCTTGGGGCGTCACTCTGTCCGTCGGAGCGGTTGTGTCATAACAAACTGGTATCAGAGCTCAGTCGGGATTCGATCCGTATTCCTTGTTGATGGCTACAAAGTCAACATCAGCAATGAAATTCGACGTTGAAGTGTTCGATGGAAAGACGAAGGATTTCAACATCTGGCGACTGAAGATGCAGTCCTTGTTAGTACAACAGGGACTGAGTAAGGCAGTTAAAGGCAACGTGGCTCTGCAGGCCGAGTGGAAAGATGAAGAGAAAGAAGAGTACATGGAGCGTGCTCTTGCGGCAATTCGTCTATGCTTGGCAGATGATGTGTTGAGAGAAGTTGCTGATGAAGACACCCCAGCAAAACTCTTGCTCAAGCTCGAGTCAAGGTACATGACGAAGTCTCTCACAAACCGCCTGTACTTGAAGCAGCGGTTGTTTACTTTTCGCATGAAAGAAGGTATGCCCATTTCCGATCATCTGAACGAGTTTAATAAGATCGTTATAGATCTTAAAAATATTAGTGTTAAGGTAGATGATGAGGATCAAGCCCTCATACTCCTATGCTCATTACCTCCTTCATATGAGCATTTCGTTGACACTCTGCTATATGGGAGAGATGATATCTCTGTAGAAGATGTCAAGGCTTCCCTGAACTCCAAGGAGTTGAAACGGCGAGTTCTAGAAACTCATGGTGAAGATCGGGCAGATGGCCTGATGGTGAGAGGGAGAGCTGAGAAAAAGGAGTTTGGTAAAAAGGGAAAGGCTAGATCAAAATCTAAGTCAGTAAAGAAGGTCAAGTGTTATGAATGCAATCAAAGAGGGCACATCCGGAAAGATTGTCCAATATTGAAAGGAAAAGGTAAGGTTCAGGAGGAGTCTTCTTCTGATACAGTAAATGTTGTTCAAGAGGAGACTGTAGAAGACGAGACTGTTCTGTCGGTCTCTACTAGCACTTCTGGGGATGACTGGATTCTTGATTCTGGTTGTACCTTCCACATGTGTCCTCACAGGGAATGGTTTTCTACTTACACAACAGTAAGTAATGGTACCGTAACCTTAGGGGATAATAGAACTCTTGCAGTTGCAGGGGTTGGTACGATTAGAATCAAGATGTTTGACAATGTCATCAGAACTCTAGAAGTGCGGCATATTCCAGAACTGAAGAAAAGTCTGATATCCTTAAGTATCTTGGACATGCATGGATACCGGTTTTCAGCAGAGAATGGAATCCTGAAAGTTTCTAGAGGTGCATTGGTTGTGATGAAAGGGAAGCTGATTAGTGGCCTTTATCATCTACAAGGCAGCACTGTGATGGGCAGTGCCAATCTGGCACGAAGTTCAGATGATCCTACTCAAGTGTGGCACATGAGACTGGGCCACATGAGTGAAAGAGGCATGATGGAGTTGAGCAAACGAGGTTTGCTTGATGGTCAGAAGACTGAGAAACTGGATTTCTGTGAGCATTGTGTGTATGGCAAGCAGTGCAGGGTGAAATTCAGTACAGCAGTTCACAGGACTAAAGGCACTGTGGATTACATCCACTCTGACCTTTGGGGTCCTGCTCCGGTAGTCTCGAAGGGTGGTGCAAGTTATTTGCTGACCTTTATTGATGATTACTCAAGAAAGGTTTGGGTATATTTTCTAAAGAAGAAGAGTGAGGTGTTCGTCACTTTCAAGCAGTGGAAGGCGTTGATTGAGCGGCAGACTGGTAAGAAGATCAAGCGCCTCCGTACTGATAACGGTATGGAATTCTGCTCGAAGAATTTGATGATTTCTGCAAGAACGAAGGTATCGTTCGACATCGCACTGTAGCAGGAACACCACAACAGAACGGTATTGCAGAACGGATGAACAGGACACTCTTAGAGAGAGTGAGAAGCATGTTATCTCAGGCAGGTCTGTCAAAGGTATTTTGGGCAGAAGCTGTCAACACGACTTGTTACTTGGTGAATAGATCTCTGTCCACAGCCATAGAGTTGAAAACTCCCGAAGAGGTATGGTCTGGTTCTCCTTCCGATTATTCTCACCTTAGAATTTTCGGTTGTCTTGCCTATGCTCATGTCACAGGTGATAAATTGGAGCCAAGGGCAAAGAAGTGCATATTTGTAGGATATGCACAGACACAGGGTGTGAAGGCCTATCGGTTGTGGTGTACCGATCCTCAGTCACCCAAGTTCATGATTAAAAGAGATGTGACCTTCGATGAGTCTGCAATGCTCCAGGCGGGAGTGAAATCAACAATAGAAAATGGAGATCAAGTTAGTGGCAAGCATGGAGAGCTAGAGGTGAAGCTCTCCACAGAAAATGGAGTGCAAGAGGAGACAGTGCAAGTCCCAGATGAGACAGTTGATGTGCCAGAGAGCAGTACAGCACAACGGCAATCCCCTCAAAGGCAGTACAACATTGCAACCGACAGAGAGCGAAGGGTGATCAGACCACCTAGCAGGTACAGTCATGCTGACATGGTAGCCTTTGCTTTATCTGTTGCAGATTATGTTGAGGGGGCAGAACCATGTTCTTATAGAGAGGCAATTGCATCAGAAGAGTCCTCTAAATGGCAGTTGGCCATGCAAGAGGAGATTGAGTCTCTACAGAAGAACAATACATGGAAGCTGGTGAAAGTACCACCTGGTCAGAAGATTGTGGGGTGTAAATGGGTCTTCAAGAAGAAAGAAGGAATCTTTGGTGTGGAAGATGCTAGATTCAAGGCACGGTTAGTGGCGAAAGGTTTCACACAGCGGGAGGGTATTGACTTCACTGAGGTATTCTCTCCTGTCGTGAAACATACCTCTATTCGTGTATTACTTGCTATAGTTGCTTTGCTTGATTTAGAGCTAGAGCAACTTGATGTTAAGACAGCGTTCTTACATGGTGAGCTGGAAGAGGAAATCTACATGCACCAGCCAGAAGGGTTCGTGGTTTCCGGTAAGGAAGATCATGTGTGCCTGTTGAAGAAGTCTTTATATGGCTTAAAGCAATCACCTAGACAGTGGTACAAGAGGTTTGATACTTTTATGCTGAGTCATAGTTACACCAGAAGTGATTATGATAGCTGTGTGTATCACAAAAAGCTTCCAAATGGTTCATTTATTTACTTATTGTTGTACGTAGATGACATGTTGATAGCTGCCAAGAACATGTCAGAAATTAACCACTTAAAATCTCAGTTGAATGGTGAATTCGAGATGAAAGATCTTGGAGCGGCAAAGAAGATCTTGGGAATGGAGATTCACAGAGACCGTAGCACTGGAATGTTGTACTTGTCACAGAAGAAGTACGTGGAGAAGGTGCTGGAGCGGTTCGGCATGAAAGATTGCAAGACTGTGAGCACTCCATTGGCAGCCCACTTCAGATTGTCTGCTGATGATTCACCGAAGACAGAGAGGAGATGGAACTGATGTCTAAAGTTCCATATGCGAGTGCAGTTGGTAGTATTATGTATGCCATGGTATGTACTCGACCTGATATTTCCCATGCTGTTAGTGTGGTTAGCAGCTATATGGGAAATCCTGGGAAGGTCCACTGGGAGGCTGTGAAGTGGATTCTTCGTTACCTCAGAGGTGCTTCAGATGTGAGCCTAGTATTTCAGAAAGGAAGCAGTGATGGTAGTCAGCTGGTTGGCTACGTCGATTCAGATTATGCTGGTGATCTGGATAAGAGGAGATCTCTGACAGGTTATGTCTTTACTTTTTCGGGCTGTGCTATTAGTTGGAAGGCTGTGTTACAGTCTACAGTGGCTTTGTCTACGACAGAGGCAGAGTATATGGCAATGGCAGAAGGAGTGAAAGAAGCCTTGTGGCTGAGTGGTTTGGTTAGCAATCTGGGTCTTGTACAGGAGACGACTCCGGTGTACTGTGATAGTCAGAGTGCTATACATCTGACCAAAAATCAGATGTACCATGAGAGGACCAAACACATCGACGTCAGGTATCACTTTGTTCGTGATGTTGTCTTGTAGGGTACCGTAGCTATTCAGAAAATCTCTATAGCAGAAAACCCCGCCGACATGTTGACGAAGCCCATTCCTTCGGAGAAGTTCAGGCATTGCCTGGGCTTGGTCGGCTTGCAGAGCACATGAGGTGGCCCCAACAGGGGCATTGGCGGCAATGGTGTCGTAGTAGAACTTGGCACTTGATGCGGCTTGTGAAGAAGAGGAGAATTGTAACGTGGGAGGTGTCCCGCCTTCAAACCCCACAAGAGAACCGCTCTGTGCGGTTACGTGCTTTGCTAAAAGCAAATGGGAAATCAATTCCCATGCAACAGATGGAGAGATGGCCGATAGGTTTCTCATGTAATAAACACGGGAGTTCCGTGTGTGTAAGAGGAACCTGTCCAAAGATGACCGGTTCTCATGCAACGTACTTGCACGTGAAGGGGCCTTCATCCAACGCATGGGTCTCGCTCCCTATAAAAGGAGACCTCCACATCCTTTTGCATCATCCCCACGGTGAGAGACAAGAGAGCTCTTGTAGAGAGAAACAAGAGGGTCTTGCGGGAGAGCGAGCTTGAGAGAGTTTTGTGTAAGAGGATTTGTTCCTCCGAGTTTGGGTGTTGACTTCTTTGTATATTTCTCCACATCTAGTGAAGTTCCGTTGTCACCGTCGCCCGTGGACGTAGGGGGTAACCTCCGAATCACGTAAATCCTTGTGTTCCTACAGTGTGTGATTGATCCTTCTTCCTTCTCCTTTCTTCTTATCGTACGGATTGAGATCTTGGGGCGTCACTCTGTCCGTCGGAGCGGTTGTGTCATAACATCGACGATGCCCAGGAGTCGGTGGCTACGAAGTAGGGGCAGAAGCTGGCCACGCCAGAGAAGAAAATTGTCGGAAGTTAATTTTGTAGTCTCGTTTCACCCAAAGTTGGTACTGTGGGTTGATGCTTGCAGAAGACTCCGGTGAGATGGAGGTGGAGTCGGTACTGGTGGGGGCAGAAAGAAACCTGGGTGGGCATGAGTCAGTACCATCGATCAGACCCATCAGATCATTTTTTTTAACTCAAAGGCAATACTTGAAGGTGGGTCGAGGTTTCCTGTTCATCCCTTCATTGCGGAAGGGGGTGGACGCTCCACCTTAGCCACCTGACAAACGATTTTTATTAAGTAAAGTAGAAAATAGAAGAAGCATAGGGATGAAGGGGGAGGAGAGAAAGGCACCCAAACTAAAAGAGACGAAAGGGGCCACAAACAACAGAAAGGAGATAGACCTACAAAGTCGCTAAGAGAAACCCATGAACCCAAATAAGGCCCAAAGAAATAGAAACAAGGCCAAGGAAGCCAAATCAGATAGACCGCCAGCTAAAGTCTGAGATTGTAGGACTCGAGGTTATTGGGCCTGCGTCAATTCTTTCTTTTACTCCTGCGGATGGGCTGGAAAGAAGCATCAAACTCCAAGTTCTCCTCATCAACCGAACCATCAAACTCGTTGGGGGCAGCCGGGCTGGAAGAAGACGATGAAGGGGCAGGCAAGATATCACTAGCTAGAGGAGCAGCAGCCATGGGCAACGCAGCACCATGGGGCTTCAGAGATTGAACAGCACTACCAAGCGAACGAGACACCAAAGAAGACTGAGCAACACCAATGGCGGGCTGCTGAAGAGGGCTAGCAGGTGCACCCAAGGGATCAGCAGTAGTACCATCAGGCATAGAAGTGATGCGGGACGGGACCACGGACACGACAAGCTCGCGATCGTCCCTTAACGAGGGAAGCGTCGGATGTGCGCGGTTGAGAAACCGGCAATGAGCTAGGGTGGTCGGCTCTCAATTGTGCCCGGATCGGGTCACGGGACGGCTTCGCTCTCTCTCGCAGCAGTGATATTATAAATTAAAAGCGAGCTAGGTAACCCTACACATGCTCTCTAGCAGCGGCATAAACAAGCATATATAGAAATAAGCGGAATGCCAAGCAAGGAGCGAATACGATACCTCCACGCGCTCGGCGTGGCGAAGATGGCACCCGGCCGAAACTCGTACTCCCGGGAACTTAATACATTAAGATTACAGCAATACAAGTAAGCCCACTCCACGCAGGGAGGTAACGGGCGACACAAGGGGGCCCGGGAGGACCAATTCCGGGTTGACGGGCGGTTTCCGGGCACGGCTTCGGCTTCGCGCGTACTCGTGCTAGTGGGGCCCACGTGTGGACCGGAGGGGTCGTGTGGGACCTGATGCCTCCCCTGGTGTGGGTACACTTGGGAAGCGCTCCCCTAGGATGACGAGTTGCTGGAACGACCGCCGGACGCCGGGCGGCCCTCGGACGACGCTCGCGGGAAACCGGCCACAAGTCTGCACTTGCTGTCTTCTCGCGCGCTGTCCGGCGAGATCGGCTGCTGTGATCAACCCCGTCGTCGGAATGCAACGAGCTCGGCGCCGTTGGAAAGAGGACTCCAAATACTTCGACGTAGGGGCCTTCAGAAAAATTAATCAGATACGTATATCTGACTTATGGAATTTACACCCTTGCTGTAAACAGGCCAGAACTGCAGGGGCAGGTTCTGACTTCTCTGAAAATCACCGTTGACCGGGAAGAAGAGCACCGAATCTGGTGATAATCTCTTCAGCAAAGTTGAAGATCTCTGAGAGAGGAAACCGGGACTATTTTTGGTTTCTTGATTGGACAAGAAATGGATTTTTTGGGATTTTTTGAGTGGACCTGGGTCGGATCTGGGACACTGTGGAAAAATTGCTCACAGGAACTGGTACGAAATTTGAAAAATACCTAGAGACCTTATCAAAAATTAAGAAAATTCATGGTGGTAGACATATGTGGACAGAAGTCTCAGTAATTTTTAGAGCCCCAAAAAAATTCAAAACATGGGTCGAACAAGGTAGACTCAGAACTGTGGAACAGTAGACAGAACCAGGACAGAACTGAAATTTGAACTTGGACGAAATTCTAAAAATATCTAAAGGACGAATTTTTGACTGAAATTTTTTTGTGGAGGTAAGGGTTCAAGAGGGGAACCAACCCTGAAAATTGGAGCTTCAGAAGATGAGGGAAGAGAGAGAGACAATTCGGAGAAGAGAGGTCTGTCCAGAGTGGACAGAAAACCGAATTCGTTGGCGACGACGCGTCGGCGGCGAGACGGCGGCGGCGGCGATCACCGGAGTTGCTTCAGAAGTTGGAGAGGATCAAGGGGGAGGGGATTACACTCTAGAAAGGGGCTGGAGGTGGAAGAACACCAGGGAGAGAGGGGAGAGGGGCGCAAGATCCAAGGAGGCAAATGCTCATTTCTTCTTCATTAATTCATTCAAAATGAAAATTACAACCTTATATAGGATGCCAACCAAACTCAATCTCAACCCTTGGATCTAGGGGTTTGGATTGGATGGCTGGGATACAATGAGAATCCCACATTGAATACATTAGTTTAATCAAATTGACCACATGTGTTCAAACTTGGTGTAATTCCATTCAAACACAACCTAACTACAACTACCAAGCCTAATAAGGCCAAAAGAGCATGCGCCCCCCTTCTTGGGCCAAGCCCATTCTTGGGCCAAGAGCCACTCCATATGGCATGCTAGGCATGGGCCATTCCCACTTTGATGGCCCATGAGAGGATGGAATCCCATTTGGGCTTTAAGAGCCTTAATGACCCACTTTGAAACCAAATGGCCCAATATGAAGGAGCCATCTTAAATGGACCTTAAACATGCTACCTAGTTATGGACTCTTCCTAGAAAGAGGCCCATTGGCTTAATTAAGCCTTACAAGGATGGCTCAAAAGAAGGAAATCAAAAATTACACACTTTCAAGCTAATACAACCCATAAAACACACCTATACAAGCTAATACACACTAATACAATCCATAAGCTCATGATGTCCTCATCAAGAAGCATCAACATGACAGGCCATAGATGAGTCTGATAGGACATGCACAACTCCTGGAGGAGGAGGTTTCACAGGACCAATAGGAGAAGGCTTGGCATCCTCAGCCATGTTAGACAGGGCTGGAGAGGAACATGAGTGATTGGAGCAGAAGAGCTGCCAAAGATTGGCAAGGCGTTAACTTCATCCCTTAAGGCACGCAGGGTAGCCAAGCGGGCCAAGCACGCTGCATCCAGATAGGGGCCAACAGCAGGAGGCCCATCGGCGGCAGAGGCACTAGGCGCGCCGGTTGCAGAGCTGCTGGTCGCACCGGGCGCCACGGCAGGAAGGTGGCAAACATTCACAAGAGCAGCACCGGAGGCGGCGGAGCAGGCAACCGTTGGAGACGGCTGAGATGAAGCAGCAGCAGCAGGATTACTAGGCGAGGGCGTGTAAGAAGGACCATCAATAGCAGCGCCAAGAGCAGCACATGCGGTGACACCAGTAGGAGAGGCAGCCAGCTGGGCATCGTCCAAAGGCTGAGCGGCAGCCACAACCTCCGCAGGAGAAGATGAGCCATTCTGGACAGAGGCAAGCACTTGCAGGGGCCGAGCAACACAAGGAAGATCACCAACGGAGGGAGCAGCAATCGAGACTGCCGCACACCCAACCGGCAAGGCCATAGGAGGAGCACCAGCCGCCTCAGCTAGAGAAAGAACCGGCGTGGATGTAGCAGGAGAAACACCAAGGCCAGCAGCAACCGGAGGAGGCAAGGCCTCGGCATCCACATCAGCCGCAGGCAAGGCGACGGAGCCAACAGCAATACCACAAACAGAAGGCGGGGCAGAGTGGCCAGCAACGACCAAGGGAATCTGGTCAGGGGCATGTAGAGGAAATTGATCATGCACAAGATGATCAGCAGCAGATACACAATCACCATCACCCAAAGGCTGGATAGAGGCCTGGGATGGACTAGGATTATCACGAACAAGTGGCGGATCACAGTCACCAGCACCGCCCTGAGGGAGTTGGGCAGGAGCCTTTAAAGGTATATGGTCGAATACAATTGAGGAGCGGCAGCAGGGACACAGTCATCAACATGAAGAGGCCGCCAAACTTGAGTAGGGACAGGAGCAGGGACAACATAGGGGCCATGGAAGCCAGCACTAGGGTCAGACGATGCCCCAGCCACCGGACGCTTCTTCTTGCATTTGTCAACAAGGTGGCTAAGGCGGTGGCAGCACCTGTAGAACAAAGGAGGCTTCGGGCAAACAATTGGCTGCCAATACCCACCAGCACTAGTACCAATCCAGACGCGGCCCGGCAGAGGCAAGGAGACATCAATCTGGACACACACACGCGCAACATAGGTCCGGAGCAGAGAGGACGTGTTCTGATCAATCTTCAAGACGAGACCAAGGCTGCCAGCAATAGACCGGAGCATGGCATCTTGATACAAATTGACCGGCAACCCAGGCAGTTCAAGCCATACAGGAACGATGGGAGAGTCAGAACCAGGGCTGAAGTTGAACGTCCATTGGAAGAATCGAAAGGGCCGACCTTGATCAAGCAACGATTCTTTAAGCAACACCTGGAGATAATCATCCTCGTTCTGAAATCGGATAAGAAGATGGCAGCCATCCAGAGCGCTGATAGAAAAATCCTGGAGGAATGAAAACCGCTGCGCCAAGTGGGTTCTAATTTCCTGAAACGGGGGTCGCCCTTGAGGAGTCCTGGCAATAATGGAAAGATGAAAGGCCGAACAGGAAACTCTGATCTCCTCAAGGGAGAAGAAGACGGCGGGCTCTCCAGCATCTGTGAGTGCAGGTGGGTGGACCACAATGGGGATAGCCGGAGGCGGGATGGAGGGGCACACCACCTGGGAAAAGAACAAGGGAAGCTGGGGGGGTGCAGGAGATGGGCGGCCATCCACAAGGGCAGGAGTACGATAGGCCCCCGCTACAGGATCGCGCACAGCAAAGGCCCAAGGGGCCCCTTCAATAGCAGCAACACATGGCAAAGCAGGACGAACAGGGCCACCGCAAGCGCTAAGGGCCCCGGCCGCGGCAGGAGGGGGCACAGAAGCATCATCCACGCACGCGGCAAGGACAACAGCCGGAGACGCAAGCTTGCAGGCGGGGGCCATCACCAAGCCAGCACGCGGAGCAACATCAGATGGAGTGCCCGACGACAAGGGAGGGGGAGGCGCCCCCCCCCCCCCCCCCCCCCCCCCAGGCCGGCCATGGCCGGCGGCCACGCCCGCAAGAAGGACCCAAAATCGCCCTAGGAGGGGAAGGGAAGTAGATCTGGTTCAACCCAGGAGATGGTTACTTTGATATCCTTGACACGGCCCATCAGATCATGGCAATGAAGTAGAGGGAGAAACTGGGCTTGCCACATGAGATAGTTATCTTTGGAGAGTTTAAGGGATAGGTAATGGGCGACATTGGGAATACTGGTGGGAACATTATTGACTGGGGTGAGTGATGAAATGGAGGAAGAAGTTGCAGATGACGTGATGTAGGGGGGGAAGGAAAAAAGGAGGCAATAATGCGCATGTATAGCTCATATATTGGGTAAATGATAAGATTACAAGTTGTCGAGAGGTTACAACAATACAACAAAGTGATAAGTTCTAAAGGGATGAGGACTACGCGGATAATGACAAGTTATTATCCTAGACAAATTTTAAAGAGAGGTAGTGCAGGACGTTGGGGAGAGGGGTGGATGGTGGGGGTTGAGTGTGTTATAATAGTCCCATAGTAGAAACATGTTAATGATTATAATAATGGAGTTGATCTCTGCACTCGACATCTTAAGATTTTGATTTGGATGACTCAATCTAATAAAATTTAATATGATATCAAAGCCCATAATTATGATTTAAGTCGCACACCATACGTTTGTTATGTGTTTGTCATGGTTGGAAACATGCTAAAATATAATATGATTTTATAACAGTAGAACTCTCTCCATTCAACATCTTAAGATCTTGAGTTGGAGTAAACATGATAAACTATGTTTGTTATGTGTTTGTCTTGGACCACATGTCATAGTCTAAATCGACGAAACATGTTAAAATATAATATGATTATAATAGTGAAATCCTCTCCACTCATCGTCTTAAGATTTTGAGTTGAGTTAACGTGATAAAATATCACGTGATTATAATAGTAGAGTCCGTTGCTGAATACCCAAAAACGCATAGCATAGAATAATCGCGCCTCACTCACAGGGGGCTGGGTTAGTTTATATATTGAATCTGAGCACAGGATGTACACAAGTCGAACTCCAAGTTGGAGTCCAACTCCTACAATTTAGGGTTCCCTAATTACATCAAGAACCGGCCGGATGGAAAGTTTCCCATAACAATTATACAACAGGATCTTGACATGAATCACGATCTTTCCTTTTCTCCAGCCGCCTGTGTAGAGGAGGCAAGGCAGAGTCCGCCTGGATTGAGGGTTTCCTTGCATATCTTCATCGCCGCATCCGCTAAAACGGGGAGGACAGATAGATCTGGGACCGTTTGACACGTACCACTCCGGCTTGGCCATCCTCTCTCGCCCGTAGTGACGGCCTTGCGGTGTTTTGGATAAGATCCTTTCTCCTTGACGAGCTCTGGCGCCACACACGCACGCGCGCGCGCGCGCACACACACACACAGAGATGGGTCCCGTAGCTGCCCATGCTTCTGAAACTCTGAAAGTTTGGAAGAATTTAATAACATGGCGGTTCTGTAGGTGCATCCTCTTACCCTTTTTTAATGAAGTGTGAAGGGAACAGCCGGGGCCGGGGAGGACAGATGGACGTGGGATCTCGTCGGTGGCCTTTGGACACGTTCTGCTCCGGCTTGCCCATCTCGAGAGAGAGAGAGAGAGAGAGAGAGAGAGATCGATGACGATGGGTGGGTACGTAGTTTTGGTGTGTTGCTCTCAGATGCGGTGGTTGGGTGAAGTGAGAGCAAGAGAACGGGTGTCTTGTGGTCGGTGGCACACCCCCATGCATTCTCTGAAGTACGTGGTGCCGACTGCGCTCTCACCGCAGTGGTGGTCTTCCCTTTCGGTGTGTATTTTAGGTTTTCGATTCACTCCATGATGTGCGAGATCGGGGGAGGGGGGGATGTTCACATAACCTTCGATCATCGGTGTGCGCAGATGTAGACACAGATAACACGATTGGGTGGGATGCGAGTTCATGTTAGAGCATATATATATAGCCGGAGGAGGGAAGCCATAAATATATATACATGCATGGATGACAAGGAAAACGAATTGAATTCCCAAAGGCCCGCATGTAGACCCGTAAACGGAGCGGATACGGAGCAGATTGTCTGATATCCGAATTCGAATCCTATTATAATCGGTCGGATATCCGAATCCGACACATTCTATTAGGGTGTATTTTTGTCACTATCCGAATCCGAATTCGACGGATATTATCCGAATTCGGATATATCCGACTATCCGATTAGGTGTAATCGAATAGTCGAATACCATCAGGATTCGGATATATCCGACTATCCGATTAGGTATAAAAATATGTTATATGTTCATAACTTTTTAATTTTTAAATATATAAATATAAATAATGAATTAAAAAATCTAATAAATATAAAATATGATTATTAACTGAAAAATCTGAGCCAACCTAAAGTGATTCATGCATAATATCAAAAAAACTCATATTTATATTCGGTCGGATAATATCCAACACGGATATCTCAATATCCGAATTCGTATCCGATTAATAATCGGATATCCGATATCCGATTAAATTATCCATCGGATATTTTATTCGGATAATTATCCGATTAAACGAATACGAATTCGAATTCGATTCGAATTTTAAACGGATAATTGCCAGACCTACTCGTATGTGATACGAACGCACTCCATCGTAAAAGATGAGTTAATTTCATGTTTTGCCTCCCAAGTTATAACCTGTGATGCTGTACTAACTATTCAGACATTATATATATCATCGTAAGAGACATGTGAGACCCGATCATGTTGGGCCGACACACGCACTCGGTTATTTTGTGGAGTCCGACGATGGTTCGACGACTCGGTTTTGACTCGCTCGACTCGGACGTACCGTATCGGATTAGGGAAGAAACAAGTCAGACCGACTCATGCCGACTTGGGTCGAGTCGGATCGAGTCACAGAGAAAGCTAGTATATTTTAGGTGTATCGTACCGGATCAGGGAAGAACCAATCCGGTACGGATCACCGAGTCGGCGAACCAGCCACCTCGAAATCTCTATCTACATGTACGATTTCTCATGGATTTCCATATACAGAAGTAACCTTATCAGACGGTTAAATGATCAGAATCCCCCAGCAAGACAAGACGGGCACATTTCCAAAACGAACTTGCCTCGCTCACTTCGTCTTTCAAATAACCCATGTTTTCACGGAGGGGAGAACGAGTGAGAGACGTAAAGAGGCACAGGTTTTGAAGGCAAAAAAGGATTCACTTTTCAAATGAACAAAACATCCTTTTGTCGATCCTTTGCGCAAAAGGGATGAAAGAACACTCCTGTGAAACAACCGATCGAGTAGGCTTTCCCACAATTAAAGGCCAACCAGAAAATCCGCTAGCTGTTGATCACAATCAGGTACACAAGTCTGACAAAGTCAACAAGGGTTTCTGGGCCCAACTCATTAATTGTGTGCTCATAAATAAATTAATGGGCCTGGAGACCAAAGTCCACTCTTAGAAATGAGCTGGATTCGGCTGCAACATGCCGCCCAATCCTTTCGTCGCTCTGACTTCTTCAATAGCTACCGAGTCGAAGCCCCAAGGGAGATGAACGGATGATAAGCAAAAGTTATTTCGTATTCACGCTTCTATCACTAATTGCTACTGGTATTGTATACCATATATATATGGAGAAGAAGATAAGCAAAGAAGAGAGAAGGACAAATGTACGTAGCACAGTGACCTGTGACCTGTCCTGTTCTTTATTCGACAAAATTCCTACTCAACTCTGACCAACCGAACCTCGAAATTTCCAATTCCATTCTTGACCCAAAATATTCGCAGGTGTAGTTCAGCAGTGGCTGATATATATACAAAGCCACAACCTGACGTTAAGATCGCCACAAGACATGCATGCAAACACAGAAACAGTGTACCGATCGAGAAATGTGGAGCACCATAATTAAGTTTGATGCATGCACGCTCAGGGCTGTACAGTTACAAACAAGATCCATTTAACGTTCCTCACGAAGCATCAACATGCAATAACATGTGGCAAGTGGATATACCGGCCAAATCACACCGACCAAGATTCATTAATTTGGTACAATAGTTGTCCCCCAAACAAATGTGGAATAATCAGTGAGACTCCAACCACCATGGAAGAAGGAACAAGCTAGAGGCACTGAGCGAAGAACGAAAGTAAGAATGACACATGGTATCTCACGCAACACTACTGTCAGCCTAATTGCATGGATTTTTTCTATTAGTCGTTGTCACCGAGTAGCCTTTCTCATACTCCAATCTTTTAATATTGTCTTATTTGCCTTCACTCTCCTGCCTGTCAAGGTGCTATCCGTATCAATTTTTTAGATGGCGCCTTACATCATTTCCAAAGGATAGTCGTTGAAAACATGCAAGTCTAGACTACTCTGCCCTTTAGGTGGAAAATTTTCAGACAGCTTCCTTTGACGGCCCTTCAGAGCATGCATCTAGATGCTGGTATATAAATGAATAAAGCCCTGATCAGTGTGGGTGTTTGGTTTGGATATGGGTTGACAGAGCTGCGGATAAGTGTACGCATATCCTTGGAGCATCAGGTAGATACTTCCACATCACATTCTGTGCTTCCACGAGTAGATGAACTAATTTTGGATGAATGGCGGGGATGTAGATCTAGAGTTGCTTCCCGAAAGCATTGGCAAATAGTACTGTAGAGTGACAGTCCAAAGAATATGCATATGGAAGTTGCAATCGTGCATTAGGCATTTGTTCCCAATATATATCCATATGATCATTCAACATTCCAAATTCTCATACTAGATCGATGGTGGAGATCCAAGTACATGAAAATGGGTAACGGGGAAATTGATGGCATCATTGGACTAAAAATTGGAAGTGAATGATAAGCTACTCCGGAATACGTTGACTAAGATTCGCCGATGGAGAGGATCTGAGGTGGGTCGAATGGTAGAAGACCCCTGTCAAAGGAACAAGAGATCTCAAGTTAATTTCATTCATCATGGGAGGAGGGTTTATACCTGGTCATGTTCTCCATCTTCAAGAGGTGCGTGACCCAAGATTTTTTTTGATTCGCTTGGTTCCTCATCACAAAAGACTAGAGACTGCAGCTTAAGTTAACATTGTTGTAAACAGGAGGTTTAATTGGCTGGTATATCAATAATGGACCAAAAGACCCACTGAAAAATCCGGCCGCTACTTTACTTCCATCAGTTACGTCCCATGTTTTGGCCCCAACGGCAGATTAAGGTCTCTCGGATGAACACATCTTGAGTATTTCTAACAAATATAATTAGTTTACCTAATTAACTAATGTAAAGTAAACCTATATGCCCAATTTTGACCAAGGCTGCTCAATCCTATATATATCTAGGGTTTAATGATGAACTAGCTTGGAGTAAGCAATGGATATATGTCCATCCCCTTCTCATTCTCAGACTAAATTCCATTTTGGGTTTTTGTATCCAGATATGTAGTGGAAAGTGGGGACGGGGGCATGCAAGGGAAAGTGAATCCTCAAATATTCCCTTCCCTTTTCTTTGGCTTTCATAACTTTGTGTCATTTTTGTTACCATGCCAGACAGTAATCTTCAACCTGAGCCCAACCCTTGTTATTCCCAGCCCGATCGACTAGAACAGGAGAGAGCAGCATAGTTTTTCCTCTTTTTTTTTTAAAAAAAGACGCAAGATATTGAAGCACCAACCGTTTCACTTCTAAATTCCAATTTCTTCGCAGTTTTATCTGCGAGTCCAACTTGAATCATCTTCTGAACTCTGCAAGTCTTGCAGAACAGTTGTGTCGTCATTACATTAGGACATCTTAATTAAAATGCAAATGGCCCAGGATGCCAACATAAAGGAACAAGATGCAAAAGTCGCAGTGCTTCTCACGTTCCCCTCTTTATTTTCCCTTTACCTGCTTCAAACTACTGCAACATAACGATTAGGAAATAAAGTACGCAGGTAATTAACCGTAGTATAGAATTACCTATTTAAGCAGTATAATATGTTTATTACGTACGGGGAAGAAAACAAATTAAAGGTTGTGAGATGGGGGGGACAGAGATTGGTCAGTGTACATTATGTATATGTACGTCTATCTACAGGCTTAGATGATTCCACTGCCAAAGCTTGTTTGGAAAGGTTTCGAGGGAGCTGGGCACTGAGGTGGGAGGGACTTGGGGCTGCGGTGTAATGGGGAAGAACTGATTTGGCTGAGTTAGGCATCTCTGGTTATACCCAACTATCCTATTGAGTTCATCAACTGAGGCAGCAGGCATAGAAGACGATGAAGGAAGCAGAGTACTGCAAGTTGAGACCAGGCAGCCCATGTCCCTTGAATGGAGTGTGGTTGTGTCTTCATCTGTCGTGGTTGAGCTCAAGGGGGCTATGGGAGATGTCGCGCCGTAGGCTGCATGCTTTCGCTGAACTGGCACAGCAAGGGCATCGTGGTTGGTGATTCCTCTAGCTACTCCATGCATCTTCTCCATCTCAGAGGATGAAGTATCTCCTGCGAGAGCAATATGGAAGTTCGTCGGTGGCTGATGACATAAGCTGTGGTTGATCTTGTCGTATTCTGGCCCCTTTGACGCCGACGTCCTGGAGTAGAGAGCGCTGGGAAGTAGTCGATAGAGATCGTCTACACCAGATCTTTTGTATACTTTGCACAGTGAGAGTTCTGCCTGCAAAAATTATAATCTTTCGGATTCAGTTCCCAGGTAGAGAGAGAGAGAGAGAGAGAGAAGAAGAAGAAGAAGAAGAAGAGAAACGGATAAAAGAAGCCAACTTATTAAACAATACTGTTCAAGCTTAATTGGTTTCTTTAATAACGTGTAATCGAAGTGAAATTTTAATGTTTGTATTAAATTTATTCATTGAAAGTTCACGGTCTGTCTATATATGATTTGTAGTCGAGACAAGATCTAACTGCTTAAACAGTGCTCAAACTTGATTTTTTAATAATCAAATTCTATTTCTATCTGAGATCCTTAAATACCATATGTACTTAATGTGTGATTGGTGCAATAATTGCACTACGTTCGATCTAAATTTATGCTCCTTTATGAGTATTATCATATCTGTTTGATAATTGGCACCATGTTCGAGCCATTAAATGAGTGAAAATGACACATTTTATTATTATCTTTAGAAATTAGGGAGATTATTGACATAAATAAATCTAATCTATAGTAACAATGAGCAAATTATCAAACAGATATGATCGCGTATGCTCACAAAAAACAAGCTTGCCAAATCCACCCAAGTCTGAGCTTTTTTTTCTTAGAGTCTAGTAATCTGTTCCTACCTATTAATTTATAAAAGTAATCAAGTCAAATTAAAGTCTCATCAAATCCACTTACAGCTTAATCAAATGCATTAGTTAACCCAGACTCCTATCTCTCCACAGGTGCCGAGGGTGATCGAGAGGGGTTTTGTCTCCTGCCAGGGCAGCACAGAGAATCCAAGAAGGTCGACCCCCCATCCCATGGTAATTTCACATCCATCCATTCCATTGAGTACGGTCCGTGATGCCACATGACGTGTACCAAGACATTCACGAACTCGAGACCAAGACGTACAAGTTCCATACGTAGAGAGATAGAAAGATAAAAAGAAGAACTCGATCTACGGACCACCCGACTCGGACGGCATCTGCCTAACCATTTATGATCTTACCCCTACTAAAGAAGAGAGATCTCTACAAATGTATATCCGTACGGGACGGTTAAATGGTTAATCTTCTATGAGATTCCTCGCGTTTACCGGGGGGATGGACGCGTACGGACGTACCTTCATGGTGTAGCGATCCTTCTCGCTCTGGGGCAGCCGGTACTCGTTCATGATCCAGTTGGTCCGGACGCCACGGGGGGCCTTGCCGAAGTAGAAGACGAGGGTCTTCTTGAGCCCTATGGAGCGCGAGGCCTCCGAGCGGACCATCCGGTCGGCGCCGGTGGCCTTCCAGTAGCCGGACGTGGTCACCCGGTTGGGCCTGTCGCCGTTCCGGTACTTCCTGTCCCTGGGCACGTAGAAGAACCACTCTTTCTCCCCTATCGCCGCCAATGCTATCAACACATAGAAAGAGGAGAGCTCAGTCACACGAGGAAAGAACAACAAGAGTCACAGCTCAAAACAGGACCAGTATGGCTATTCGAATCTAACAAACCTAATGCTTGCGGAAGGAACAAGAAGAGTACTTTATGTCCGTCGGATTTTTTTGGAAACTGATCTATAGAATGGATTAATCTGTTTTAAGAAGAGGAGGAAGAAGGAGGAGGAGGAGGGGAGATTTCCGTTGTGGAAACGGAAGAGTAGGGGATCACGAAGACTGGGCACCGCGATTTCGTACCGGGAAGCTCCCAGGGGTCGTAGCGGTAGAGGTCGAGGACGGTGATGAGCTCCACGTTGAAGCGCTTGCCCTCAACCTTGCGGCGGAGGTAGAACTCCACCAGCTCCTCCTCGGTGGGATGGAATCGGAACCCGGGCATCACCACGTCCTGCCCGTGGCCGTCCTTGTCCTCCTCGCGGCCATTCATAGCCACGGCTGCTGCTGCTGCTGCTGCTCCGAGTATTGCCATATAATCCAGTTGGCCTTGTCCCCTGGACTTGGACTTGTCAAAGACCAGTACTCACCTCACCTCACCTCGTCGCCACCGCTTTATATAGACAGCCACCGGTAGCGCTGCCCCTACTATGTACCTGCTTCTCTGGTGCAAGTAATGAGAAAGAGGAGTGATAAAAGTATTATCACACCCAAAAGAAATCATATCATATTACTATAATATCAGCCATGAAGAGTGCTCTAGCACAGTAGCACTTATCTAGAACTTATTGCACGCGCGCTCGCGCTTGCGCTCTCTCATATGATACACCCCTCTCTTTCCTCTTTCCTTCCTTCTTAAAATAGGTAGATCCGCATGGGGAAGGGAGTTGGGTTCGGGTGTTAGCTGTGAAGTTTTTTTAACTATCTTCTTTGCAAAATGGGTGTTTTATTGGGCGGTTTTATTTAATCTGTTTTACTTCAAATCCAAGGAAATTACCCTTTTACATAAAGAGCAATTAGAAGTAAAAGAGAGGAAAAGAGAGACAACTATGTGTACATACGCACATCACGCAACAAATTTACAGAAGTACTTCATAATTGTATGCAACGTGTACTATTAATGCGAGTTGCAACTTACAGGGGGTAGGTTCAACGTAGAGTGGTATACATCCCTGCTGGACCATGAAATTTCCCTTTCAAAAAAAAAGAGGGGGGGATCCCTGTTTGCCCGGAGGGACCCAGGGGTTCCTTGATGTCAGGAGGGACTACCTTAGGTCTTTGATGCCCATAGGGTTCCAAAAAGGGTGGGGAGTCTCGGTTCCTGTGGGCCCGACCTCCTCTTGTTTTCTCGCCTCTCTCTAGTAAAAAGACAAAAGGAGGGAGGGATGATGTCCGGAGAGGCATGTGTGCAGGGGCCATGCCAAGATGGGGCTCAAGGGGAGGTCTCGGCCTTGTGTGATGCCCTTATGGGTTAGGGTTTGGCCTCCAATGTACGAAGGGACTCTAAGAAGTCAACTCTTTTCTCTCTAATGTCCGGGAGGATTTAAACCTCTATCCAATCTCTAGGGAGATTTTAACCTCTAGCCTTAGGGAGATTTCAACCTTCACCCAATGTCCGAGAGAGATTTCAACTATCACGCACTATCCTAGGGAGATTTTAACCTCCACCCAATGCCCGGAGAGATTCCAACCTTCACTCAATGTCTGGGGGAGATTTCAACATCCACCCAATATATATCTGGGGAGATTTTAATCTTCATTTAATTCTCGAGGAGATTTCAACCTTTACCCAATATTCGAGGAGATTTCAACTTTTTTCTCCCTTTTTATCTTATGTCCCTCCTCCCTTCAATCCCGAAGGGGTTAAAATATCCAAAAGAGAAAAAAAACTCTTTCATCTGTCCCGGGCATCTCCTCCTAATTCTTATAAATATGAGACCTTACCCATGGGAGAGGAGGACTCCATCGAGCACCCACCAAGAAGGCACAAGGAGCAAGGGTAATCTTGGGGTTTTCTTTAAGGCTTTAGAGACTTGGAGTCTCGAAGACTTGAATGGTTGAGAACTTGAAGATTTTTAGGGCCACTTTGATAACATGTTAAATTGGATTGGGGTGAGTTAACCGAGGTCGGGTGGGTTGTTCTTTATTTGATTGTTTTTTTCTCAACCCAGTTCAGATAGTGTTAAAGTTAATTAACTCATTCCTAATAAATATGTGGAATGAGTTAATTCACCCGGGTTAGAGTTAGGAGTGGAGTGGGCTAACCCGGGTAAGTCACCCGCCCCTAACCTAACCCATTACCAAAGTAACCCTTAGTGTTTTGCAAAAAAAACCCACAAAGGGTATGGTGCGTCGTTAACATTGGGGACATGTCCCTATGATTGTGCAAAAATAATGGAGGAATTACAAAAACTTCAAAAATAGTCAAGTTCATAAAAAAAAATCTTGGGAATCATGAAAAATCCTATAATGTTTATGAATTGCAGAAAAATCTGTTTGATGTCTAGACTCTAGAATTCGTAGGGAAAATCCTACTAAGGGCAAAATTTCATAAAGACCTTTTCTTATCTAAAATTTTTAGAAAAATCTTTAAAAAACATAAATTATAGAAATGTCCTAATCTACCAGAAAAGTACATAAATATCTCTAATTGTGAAAATTTTATAAAATCTCTCAATAGTGAAAAAATTATAGAAATGCCTCCACTAGCAATAAAGTTATTGAAAAAATCTCAGAAGTCATCCACTAAGGATCAAGCACCCAAGGTAGAATTGCCCAAAATGTTCTTGTTTTGTGAAATGATCTTACGTAATTAAGATCCCCCTATGTGCATTGTTTTCAAGTTACGAGGGATATCTTAGGGGATAAACTCAAATGATCATTCATGAAGGATCGAGCATCAAGCTTCAAGCACGAGAGTCATCCAAGTGCAAGTGTATAGATGGTCCAAGGTGTATCGACCTTGGCCATCACAGCTACGGCCCATAGAGCTTGACTGTGCATGCATAGATGGAAAGGGAGAAGAGGTGGGGGGTGAAGGAACAAAACGCGATGTGGCAGAAAGGAAGGGTAGGTCGAAAGCAGAAGAGGAGTTGTGAGTCAGCCACACTTCATGTGAGATAAGTATGCTACGCAGTTCTTCTCAAGAGAAGGAATCAAGGTGTGTGGTGATAGATGGAATGAAGGTATGAAATGTTGGACCACTACAAGAAAAGGTAGAGTTTTCGACGATCGTTATTTGTCGGAAATCTATCTGATTCGTCGGAACTAATGTTTTCGACGGATTTTCGATGACTTTTCGACAGATAAGGGCCGTCGGGTGATTATTGTCGCTAGTTCATACGGATAAATATTCTGTCGAAAAATATGTATGAAGTTTTCGACGGATAAACGATGGTCGGAAGTTCCGTCGGTAATATTTAGAGCGTTATATTTTCGACAGAATGTTGTCCGTCGGAGACTATGTCTGACTTTGTTCCGACAAATTATTGGTTTGTCGTAAATTCCGTCGGAATTTGTAATCTTACATATTTCCGACGTAATTCATTCCGTCGGAGATTCTGTCGGAAGTTTTTCCGACGGGTAACTATTTTTTGTCGTAAATTTCATCTGAATATACAAGGTTAAACAAAATAAACATATATATATTTTTCGACGGCATTGCTATTTCGTCAGAATATCCGTCGAAAAATAGTTTTTATTTTTTAAAAATATTTAAATTTTATATAAACACCCGTTTAAATGAAAAAACATAAAAACAATCCATCACAAGTAAAATAAGAAGTAGGCAAGAAATGAAACATAATAACATTTAATAATTTTATAATAATTAAAAAATCAATAAATATCGTCCATATCTTCATCCTCCCCGTCCTACTCGTCTCCTCTGTCGTCACTCGTTAGAAGGTCCTATATTAAGAAATTAATAACATTAAATATATATTCATAAAAAAATTATGGAGTAGATAAATTAAATGTTTTTCTTTAATTGTATAAATTTAAATAAGATATAATACAATTCTGGACTCAAATTAGATATCTGATTTAGAATTTGTCAACTATCACAAGTCATTTTTATTTCCCAAATCGTGTTAGAACAATGGGTCGATCCATACCTAAGAGGATGTGCACGATGAGGGCTGGAGTCGAGACATGGTCGTGAATGGCAACCAGAGCATCCACCAATGTTTTCACCCGTTGAAATAACTCCGTGACCGAGGAGTAGCCGTGTTTAATGGTCTGAAGTTGGGTCCAGAGTTGGAGGGAATGAGCACATGAGTGAGAGGCAAACACAAGTGACAACACATCCCATACGGCCTTTTAAGATGGGAAAGCTGATAACCAAAGGGAGAACCGACTCCGTGATAGAGGCGATGAACCAACTGAGGATCAGTTGATCCGTCCTCACCTGGGTCGTATGCGCTGGATTAGGGAGTGAGGCAATGTTCAGAGTGGCTATGTACAGGAAGGTGGGGAGGTGGGCATGGGTCGGAGCCGTCGACGATGTCGAGATATACCCATAGCCTCAGAGAAGGGTAGGGAATGGGCTATATGCCATAGCAAGAACTTGCCAACATTGAGTTTTAGAGGGAGGTAATGAAGGACATTAGATGTGGGTGTAGCAGGATCAAGGGATGTTGAGAAAAGGGCAGAGAGAGGCACGGACGAGGCCACAAGTGGGGCTGTAGGCAAGGAGGGTGCAGATGCAGAGGAGGCAACCTAAGCTAAGCCATCTCAGTCCTCTGTTCTGTGGGGGCAATGTGCGATGGTGAGCGAGATCACAAAGAAGAGAGGAGGGTCATGAGCCAAGATAGCTATGAGACCATGAAAGAACCACAGTGGGAACACCCACAAACGAGACAGCAATATGTGTGCACGCTTTCTCTCCCACAATTGTGGGATCAATGTATTATATATCTGAAGCAGAGTTAGCAGAGTTGACATTGCGCATGATCCAGCGAGCCTCTATCTACATGAGTCCTCGCCGGAGTACAAGAGCCTACATATATAGGGGCTATCTATTATATACAGAGTCCAAAAACAAAATCCAATCCGTCTATCTGGCAGAGAGTCCATTCCATTTGGCGCAACACTCTATCCTGGGGTGAGAGTCCTAAGCTAAGCCATCTCAGTCCTCTGTTCTGTGGGGGCAATGTGCGATGGTGAGCGAGATCACAAAGAAGAGAGGAGGGTCATGAGCCAAGATAGCTATGAGACCATGAAAGAACCACAGTGGGAACACCCACAAACGAGACAGCAATATGTGTGCACGCTTTCTCTCCCACAATTGTGGGATCAATGTATTATATATCTGAAGCAGAGTTAGCAGAGTTGACATTGCGCATGATCCAGCGAGCCTCTATCTACATGAGTCCTCGCCGGAGTACAAGAGCCTACATATATATGGGCTATCTATTATATACAGAGTCCAAAAACAAAATCCAATCCGTCTATCTGGCAGAGTCCATTCCATTTGGCGCAACACTCTATCCTGGGGTGAGAGTCCTATTTGGACTGGAAGAAGCTAGCACATTGAACTCTGCCAGGGATGACGTCGCAGGGTGCTTATTACTTGGTCTTGGTTTCTTACTGTTGCTCCACTCTCAAGCCTCTAGCCTTCTACCAAGATAAGTATTGATATCCAACAAAGGGAGATTGTAAAGTCAAGCAAAGGACCTAATCAAATGCCAAAAATGACAAGAATAAAGCATAAAGTGAGTCCTTTTTCATCCATGGGCACAGATTTTTGGTCTTGTTTTACAATATTTTGACTCTCGAGCCTTTATTCGTAATGCTACAGTCTTAGTCTTCGTCTCCATGATTTGTGCCCATTAATAATGTCAAAATTTATAGGATGACATGAAATCCTTCTATATAGTTTTGTCAAGAACTTCTTTCACCTGTTGAATCATATTGTTCATGTATATAAAAAATCCACTAAGGATGATACATATTGTATAACGACTAGTATTGGCCCCGATCTTATTCATCAAAATTTATGAGTTAAAATAAGACACACTATCAATCTATTTATGCACCTTTATTTTTTCTATAAAATAGAGACTCAATTTTAGCCACACTCAAATACCAATTAAATTGTAATGATCATGGGTCGAAATTGGGTCAATAGAAAATAATTGGCACAAAATTTAATTAAATTGTATGTGATCATCATTTAATTCTTAAGGGATGTGAGCCTCGGATTTGCTAGTGTAACACTCCAATTTTAGCAAGTCTAAAAGATTATTAGATTTCTCATGATAAGAGTCCAATAAGTCGGCCCATTTAGTAGATTTAAGCACATTGAGTATTAATTCGTAATGTTAAGTGAATATTATGTTATTTATAATATAACTTTGTATGGGAATGTCCAAATGAGATAAAATTAGGGCTATTGGAAAGACGACTTAATTATATACAACTTCCATGTTGAGCACTTTTTGACATCCTGTCATTTAATAGGTCAAAAATATCAAGTAACGAAGTACAGTATTAGGCAATAAGAGATAAATGAAATATATTATATTTGAGATAAAAGATAGACGAAATATCATCTAATTAGTTAAATAAAGTAGTTAGATGAAATATCATCTAATCTAAGAGTGATAGATGAAGTATCATTTAATCTGGAAACTGATAGATAATACATTCAAGAGATATACGATATTTTGAAGAGATAAATAATATATTGGAGAGATAAATGATATATTGGAGATATAAATGTTATATTGGAAAGATAGACGATATATTGGAAAAATAAATGATATATTGAAAAATCAGAGATATTTTGAAAAGGTAGATGATTAATATAGATGATAGTTAGCTGCCAGAATGTGATCGATTAAGAACTTATATAAATCAAAAAACTATCATTATTAAAGTTAATTACACATAAAAATATTAGAATGAGTTGATATTAGACTCATTAGAAAGATAATCTAATTATCTTTAACTCTTGTGTTAAAGACTTTTATTAATTATGCCATATACTAGGTCAAAAATAGTAAATACGAAATTATGTAGCAAGTAAAATTATAGTTTAATCCCTCGATAGTACAAGAGAGTTATTTAGCATGTTTTAACATATGACTTTTCTGGGAGATATTATCTTTTAGGCTTAGAACTTATGCTTAATATTGGGATTGGAGAACTTATAAAAATTACAGAACTACCCTTATTGGGATTATTATACATATGAATGTTACACCGTTATTTTCTTAGGTGGTGGTGACTAAGAAAAAGGTTATATTGACTAAGCAAAAGAAATTTGGAATTATATTAACTCTGTGAGATATATGAGAATTATTTTCTATAACAGTGACAGGGACAAATAATCGACAGTTTTAACTAATATATATATACACAAGATTCTCTGAGGCCCTATTTCTGCAGAATAGGGTCTGGTTAACTGGGATATCTCACCCTTGTCCATCCTAGTTGGTTTGATTATGCGGATCCTATATTCTGACCGATATCCGAGTTAAGGGCCAATTAGGTTGTTTAAGAGAAAAGTAAGAATAAGCTAACCCCGGTTATATATAGCATCTCTTGATCAAAGTAAAATTACTAATTCTTTGGAATAAACTAACTCCAATTACAATATTCCCCTTAACCTATTCTACAAATAAATAGGGGCTGAGTGCTCACAGTAGGAATATGAGAGTAAGAGTTACGTAGTGATAACTAAAGTAGAAGAGAATAAGAAGGTATAAATGGTTTTTTATTGTTAGTGATTAATCAGACTTATTAGAATGCTTTAACTAGAGGAAAGTATTATGCTTATAGAAAGGATACCTCTGATACCTAAAGCTTGTCAGGAGGGTATAAGTAGGAGTGTTATAGAGATATTAGAGAATCTTGGAGCACCCCATCTTAAAGATAGACACGTTATTCTGTATGTATCTTGTAATTTTAATATTATTTTGATATTGAATATATTCAAAAGATCGAATAAACCATTTGAAGACTGGTTGTACCTGATAAAAGATGTCAAGCATGATTAGGATCCCATGAATTACATATTAAATTATTATATATGTGATATGAGTATTTATGAGTATTTATTTGCTTCGCTATCAACTATAGTGAATGTAATCCTAATCTGTATATTCAGTTTAATTAAAAATTATTCAGATAAAAGTTTGTAAATATTTTTTTTTTGAAATTGAGCACTTAGCCAGTGCCATCTTAAAAAGGGATTGTTGGCAATCTATAGCAAGTGTCTATTATAGAAAGTCCTAGGTAAGGACAAATGAACGAACAATACTAAAAATTTGGAAACTAGACTGAAAAAGAATCGGGTGGATGGTGGGGTAAAGAGATCTATGATCTTGCGTAATTGATCCAGACCGATAGGTCTCTTATAGAGAGGTCATTTGTCCATATGCCTTCTGTATGGTGCCATAATATTGACTGATTGACCACTTATGTTGTGGTTTGGATGTATGACTAGTTATTATAATAATCTTGCATATGATCAAAATTGACTGAATAGTACTTGGCATTAATAAGTAACACATACTGTGAAATTGATTGTAAGATTTGCATATTTGATTGACAAATACGATTGACTGATATGATCCAATCTGGGTTGAATGCCGATGAAGATGTTCTGAATTGATTGACAAGCCGACTATAATATGACACTGATTAACACCTAAATTGATTGATCGAGAAGAATTACTCATATGATTGATCGTGATTCTGTTTTGTTATTACATCCTTTGAATTTATGATATATGTTTAGTATTTATAAAAAGTTGTGTTAAATTAAGTATTATGATATGTTTGAAAATGTTATTATATCGTAAGCATGCCGTTAGTTTTAATGTTTAATGAGTCTTAGTACTCACATACTTATTTAACTATTTTTTAGGAAATTAGAAAGTGTGATTTTGACTTCAACATAGAGAATGTCGCGGAGAGATCTTGAGAGACTTTTGAAGTCCGCTGCTTAATTAAGTAGATTTAAGTCTTTTGTATGATATATGTGTAAATCTTAATTTTTGTGTTACTCCCTACTACTAATGAGACAAATGTTATTGTGATAAGAAGAATGTACCGTGATATAACTTATGGTGTGTTCTATTTTAAGGAAATCGTACGATTGTGCGTTATTAGATACATAGATGATTCAACTTTTAGTGTTTTTCAGACTTTCTGATTCACAATGATTGTGTACGATATAATGTCCCCAGACCCGAATAAGGGATCATGGGAAATGAGCATCTCAGTGAATGATACCAGAGCATCATTGTGAGAGTTGAAATTTATCTGCAACTATCTGATTTATATATCATGCCATAAAACTTTAGGAGTGTATTTAGAGTTTGGAGTTTAATAGTAATTAAGATTAGATCTCCATGGTAGGGTTTAGAAAGAAGAGACAATGTCATAATGGATCCTTCTTAGGGTGAGCCAATACCCTCTGATATATGGGACATCACCTGTATATATATAGTCGTTGGGGAGATATCACTTAAAGGTAGACAATCTCTTATCAAGCAAGGTGTGGTACCCGCTCCCGTTGTACCTCCAACTGATTTACGAGAGTTTGCTCAAACATTTCAAAGGTTAGTACAGACCATGCACGCAACTTCAACCTCAAATCCAGACAACAATATAAGACTAATTACAAACTCGTGTATAAGAACATCAGTCTTGGTTAGCAGAAGTTACGTTGTTAAAAAAATTCAAGAGTATGATGAGTACTATTTCTTGTAAGGGGGAGAGCCAACCAGAAATTTATTTAAAAATAAATAAATAGTAGCTAAAAGTTAATAATATTTAAAAATGGAATTTTGATGGAAGGCCAAAGGAATGGTGGCGGCAGGGGTATGCAAGTATTAAGATGAGGGGGTTATTAAAAATAATATAAACATAAGGTACATCACTACAAGTAAAGTTATTTTTATAATAAAAATAAAAAATACACCTCTCTTAATTTCACTGATGAAAAATATTACGTTTTTCTTCCCGTTTCTCACGTGAACTTCTGTCCGACAGGTATAACAGCAGCCCACGTACGCCCATCAACTGTTGTTAACAGTTTTGAGTTGGCAAATCGCATCTAAAGTGAAAGGAAATCACCCCCACAAGGATCTGTCAAAAGAGTCTCATCATAAACCACGGATCGTAAAGGTACGACGACACAGATTGGCAGAGGCCATATAATTAATTATCTACGTACGTAGAATCTTTGTTGGGAACGCATGCAAAGAATTAAAGATGGCACTACAGAGTTTTCTGCAGGAAGCTTTCTGATTACAAATCATGGAAGAGAATGGAAAAAAAAACTTTTGAACACTCCACTCGATCATCGATTGATACGATATGATATATGCGGTACGGACCGTACTATATCAATTTGTCGAATCTTAGTTATGACACTCCAAAGAGAATATCAGATCTAGGAGCATCCTTGGGAACCTAATTAATTACGGCCAACCATTGACAATGTATCCCCATTTGGTGAGATGATTACATAGATGCACGAGGCCCTCCTGGTTAACTGGCCTGCAGGAGAGAGCTTTCTCAGAATTGGAGTGCTGTTAATGTGAAGGAATATATTTACGGTCGTGACTGCATCAGATCGATGAACCAAGCAGAAATCGGTTCCAGTGGGGTAATACGTTTCTGGCATGCATCGTCATGGGTTTTCACACAATTAACAGTACAAAGATGCGCAATGGCAGATTAAATTAATTGTGAAAGATTAATTAAGGGGTTGTGTGTGAAGGTAAATATGTGATGTGCAAGAAAAGAGCAGAGATAATTCACACAGCTAGCACTCGATGAGTTGAGTCTATTTCCAATAGATTTGTCTCATTTTTGTGTAGATTCAGGGCTGCATTAATGTACGGTATTAATTAAATCGTGTAGATTGGAGGTTAGGGCCGGTGTCGTCTTTCTCATGCATGCATTTTCTCTTATCGGGCCGGGTTATATGCGCACCTCAAGTGTCATTTTCTCAGCACCTAATTATTAACAAACCCACGACACGCTATCAATCTTTCATCAATGTGTTGCCAGAGAAGTGTGATAGCCATGGGAAGATTAATTAATATATGAAGAAGGCTCGCTAGCTCGCCAAAGTTTTCATTCTGATGATTATATATTACAGGAAAAGAAAAGGAAAATTAATCGCATCTCGTCTGGGTAACGGCCGTGCAAATCATTAATTTAATCCTTTTCAGCTGCTACTAATTAATATCCGACGGAAGCTAATTGTTTTCATTTTGATTATATTTCCGTAGGTGTCTTGTGCATTTGTTGTGTTTTCAACGGACTGCAACCCTCCCATGGCGTTCCTCCACCAGTGAGTTCTAGCTGGGAAGCTCTCCTCCCCCTTGGTAACCTCTTTCCATGCACCCCCTCTTCCTCTGCTAAATCTAAGAAGGAATGGGGTTTCTTGCTGATCACCCCATGGACAAAATGAACCGCCATTGTGTTTTTGTTAGCAGCACTGCAGGACATTTAACTCTACAGCGGAAAGAATATTAAAGGACCCATTTTTATGGATATTACTAGATGGATGGGGAGTCATCGTCTAAACTCACAGGGTTTAAATCAATTTATAAAAAATTAATAATGTTTGAGTAATGTTCTGTGCACCAAATTTGGTACACAAAACTATCTCAAATTATAACCTATATATCATTTCATTGACCGAAAAAAAATTAAATGATCGTTCTCGTGTAGAAAAGGATGTCCCGCCTCAGATCCGTATGGTCCATTTTTTCGCGCATTAAATACGGAACATATTTGGCGGGAATGAAATATTTTAAGATTAAATATTTTGTTATAGAAATACAATATTTTATTATAGGAATTGAACATTTTATTTGACTACGGAAATAAATCAATGAAATATTTTATAAAAATGAAATATTTATTACAAAAATGAAACATTTGTTACATTGATTATATATGTAACCTATTATTATAGCATATGAGAGCGTGCATAATAAATAGGTATTTAAAAAATAGGATAATTACATATGGCTATTATGAATCCACACTATTCCATTCTCCTACAGTTTCTAGTAATTGACACTATTTCATTTCAATTTCAATTTGAACTTACGGTTCATAGTAATTAAACGTAACTAAAAGTAATACCGATGCTTCAAAAGTGCAGGTAAATCCTCTCATAATCGTGTCTACAAATGATTTTTACCCACATTTCCTAGATACTATATATACCGATGGTACGCAACCGACAGTATAGATCCCCTATACCATCGGTTAAAAAATGCGTGAGTATAGACTATAGTGGCGCGAATTATCTTGATATATACTTCATAACCGTCACCACGAATCGACGATATAAGTTTTACTCACGGTTTCGACCCTATATGGACGGTTCAAAAACATAGGCATAGGTCTAGTTTGTTGTAGTGTCCTTTGTCAATCGCACTGGGCCTCTTGGGACATCATCAAGGTGGGGATGTAGACGGGAGATGGGAGGGATGACTCTCGGTTATCCCACAGTTATGACAAGGGCATTGTCGTCATTTTGCAAGCTTGGTTAAAACTAACCAGAGTTAAAGTACAAGGATCATAACGGTCAGTCACGGCAAAATGCCAATTTAATTTGTAACATTTTGATAAAACTAATGATATGTATTCAAATACATATCTAGGAATGATATCTTTGTTTTTTTTCCACAATGATGGTTTATATATATGTAAGAAGTCCTATATATTACTTATTATGAGATTGCATATGAAAGTACTAATCCGTCTGTATTTAACTTCTTTTAAGAATTAATATATTCACTTTCCCTTGTGCTGTACATTTGTTGTATTTTCAACAGAATATTTCTTCAAATTCTCACAGCATCAGAATTAGGGAAATATAACCAAAATTAGATTGCTTATTGTGAGATTATACATACGAAATGTATGAGAGTATATATGAAGTAGCATACAAGGGAGGTGTTCTTGTTAAGTATCCCATTTTTTAGTTCCGCGTACTCCCATACGGTTCACGTAATCCAGAGTTAGAAAGATTCTGAAGTCTACATGCTAAGATTAACGGGACCTTGATCTGTGTTCGTGTATGGCTTCTGAACAGGAGCCCATCAAGTCAACATCAGGCCTGCATCCGCCAGCTCAAATCCTACACAGAGCCTGGCCGGGTCGTACGCCTACTTGCTAGCTAGTAGGGATACAATGATGCGTGGTTGGACAGCTACAGCTGTGGTCCTGAGGATACGCACGCTTATACGTTGTAGATGCATCGATCCACTGGGTCCAATACGTAACACTCAAAAAATTAAGTGTGTTTCGCTATATACATATACATATATATTTATATACATATATACCTGTGAACGGAAGAAGACGAGCCCAGAATCCGACCCAACTAGCATGCAACAGCAATAATTTGAGAGGTCATTCGTACAACTCAGCAAAATGTTGTAAAATATCATGTTTCAGGTAAGATATTTTGAGATAGAAAAACTTACAAAAAAATATTACTCTCTTATCTCAACAATTGTAGAATCGATCAGTAACCTTGTTACATCGTAATACTTGAAAAAATATATCCTTGTTGTCACTCGCCATTCTGTTAAAATCTTATCATTTAATCTTGGTTAGTATTTCATCAATTTTTTTTTTTAAAAAAAAGAAGACCGAAACACCACTATTCCCTCCTAAACTTTTTGGTCCACTTAGATGACGGGATAGGGTAGCGGCGAAAATCTCATCCCACCTTAATTAACCAAGGCAAATGACTTGTTCGACCTCTACCAATCGAATAAGCCATTCATCCAAAACTAAATGGCAACTAACCTCAGAGACGATTTTACACTAATGGTTATTCAAGGACTATTTTGCACTACCCACAGGCGCCAAGCGACACTTCTACGAGTAAATGATGATATTATCTATTTTCACCGTCTCTGTCTGATTTTGACGTCGGCTTATATGATCGTACGTATATAGATAAGATTTCTTCTTTCTTTTTTAGTTGTGCTTGTTGAACGGTGAAGTAGTAGTTTCTGCCACACTAATCCTTTATTGCCCCCTGATAAGCATTTCCCATGTACAACTAGTTCCCTTATAGTACGTACTCAAGTACTGGATACACAAAATATAACAGTTGTACAGAAAGAGGCCAACGCATGCTGATCGATATCCAAAGATGTGCAGTTTATGCCATATAAATGTCGAACAATTTTATGGATTTTTTTTGGTCAAAAGTTGGAAGAGCACATTATATTAATTGTCTTGTATACAGAAGCGTCGGCTTGCGTGTTTACTCTTCTCCAGGGAATATAGACGTCCCAATTCGCTTCACAGATACATTCCATAAAAATTAAACGAGAGAAAAATCGCATATCTGCCATGCATTTAATTAGAGCCCATCACGTCTCTGAACCATGTTGGACAGAACAGCTACGTAGGGGAAATTAAAGGAGGAAACCCTAAGCCCTGTTAATGTTGCGAGTCTAGACAACGGATGCCTCTTGATCTAGAAGTTGCGCACGTACGTACTATAACTACAGCAGCTCGATCGGGTGCAGACGCACACCCACATCATCGCCAGTGCCAGCCAAGGAAGGGGAAATGTGATGGGTGGGTACTTCTCCTGGCTTCGACAGCTGCTCGTACGATCAGAAGGTATATATATACGTACCATGCATGGTCCGTACGTGGAGGGCGTGTGGCCTCTTGTACCCGCGTGACCACCATCACCAGTTCACCACCGCCATCGCCACCTGCGCTGCCGTCGCTGACCATCTGATCACGAAGCAGAGACGACAGGAGCACTGACAAGTTGAACTACAACAATGTCTCCACTGGTTCATAGTAGAACTAGAAACATCCCCACTAGTTCATCTCGGCCGACCGACTTCGTCCATTCCGTAACGCCCATCCTGCTGTATAAATATTATGCCTCAACACGACTTGCGTCATCAGTTACATAGTTTTGTCTGCAAATGTCAGATGGGTTTAGTTAATTAGATGTAATACCCTCTTCATTGTGAGACCACGTACGCGGATCCCCGATATACATTGAATATATATGGTACCTACATTTTTGTTTTAATTTCTGATCCCGTTTGTCGTACATATTTGGGTGTGCGTGGCTTGCAAAAGAGTTTCAGAAGTGATCGATGATATCTGGAGGGTAAAGATTATGGAACATAGAATTAAGAGAGGTGAGAGTGGAAACCCCATGCACGTCTCATACAAACTATTTACCTCCCTTTTCATTAATATATATGTATATATATATATATATATATATATATATATATATATATATATATATATATACTGTCCGGATATTAATGCTGTAGTGTTGTTGCTGTTATATAATTAAAATGGTGATATCCACATGCATGGCACCCCGGTACAGATTTGGTCCACATGCACAGAACTGGGCTGGTAACATATAAAGACTGCTAGTTACATGCATGATGGCTGCTGCCACAATGGAAATTAAAAGGGAAAACGAGAGAAGAGCATGACCGCAGGGGAGGAAGTGTTAATTAATTATATGGGGTTCGTACGTACTGATCGTGGGGCTGGATGGCCGGGGTCTTTGCGGAGACCCAAGAGTTTTTGGCCGGGTATGGGAGACCATCCCTCGAGTTAGGTGAGAAGTGGACGTCTCTCATGGGCGGGACCGATTGGTCTCTCTCTCTCTCTCTCTCTCTCTCTAAACAAATTAAAGTCTTCACACGGTCACAGTATGCCTAGGTATGTAACCCATGAGCTAGATAGCTAGATAGATATATTCAACTCGATCGTTTATGTCTGTGAACAAACTCGATTAAAGTATGAGAATTAACCATTTTTTATGTATGTTCATAACAAACTCGATCGATCGATCGACTTAATTAATCTGTTTGTATCTGTAATTAATAGACTTGGTTCAGTATTAGACTACATGATCACGGAGGCCGCCACCAGTACCCTCGCTTGTCTCCAACCCCGGCCTCTCCCCTCCCGAGAGCCACAATGTGCATGCCGGCCGCCGTGTTGACCGGTGAAGCTAACCTTTTTAATTCTCAACAACACATACGCATGCAGTGTGCTTCGATCTTCTAATTATTAAATAACTCTCACCCATGCATGCATACTCCAAATGTGGTCCAAGTCTAGCCATAATTAAGAGAGCTTCGGATCGTCATGGTGTCAAGAGGGGGTGTGGCCGTGGTGCGACCGGCCGGAACCTCCAATACATTAATCAATCCGGGGTGCTGCAGGGTGGTCCTCCATGCTCCAGGCGTCGGCCTTTGTCAATGTTTTTCTTTTTCTTTTTTTTTGTGTGTGTGTGCAAGTGATGTATAGTTAATTATTGTGTGGGTGTCCAATTCAATTCCACGGGCTCAATCGCGTGGCTCCATCGGTTGGACCCCAATTCGAGGGACTTCCCGTCCGCTCTCCTCTGCATCAACGTCAACCCCCACAAATTTTGTCATCTCATGCATTTAATTTGAGCTCCACTTGATCCAATAAATGGTTCCAAGAAAGCTCCTGACCGATCAGATGTCATATCTGATGATGCATGCCTGCTAGCTTTCCATAAGAATGGTACGTGCAAATGAGTACGAGATAATGGCATAAGGATATGTACGTGTTCTTACTAATTATAATGTAAGTTAATTCCATTAAAAAGTCATCCTGCAGTTAGGTTTTTGGTTTAAATTATAATTAATTTAAGTTGATTCCATTAATTATGTGCCACAAGGTAATTAAAGGAAGTTTTTTTTTTCCGAATCAAGGTTTAACTGAGAAAATTCTCACAGGGTAGTGATCGAGAAGAAATTACCACGTCCGCATTTAACCTGATGCAACGCCAAGAAATTAAGTTCTCTCCTAGAAAAAAGAAGAAGAAACCCAACAAATTAAGAACATTTGAGGACACTTCAATTCTCTATTAATGAAATAATGTAAAAAAAAAATGGTAGATACTTCTTTTTAACAACAAGAAAAAAAAATCGAGATTGAACCCAAGACCTCTAGCTAATCCCTTAGAAAAAGGGGAGGATGTCCACTCCGCCGCTAGAGGATTTTCATGCAATAAATGCCTCATATTGAAGATAGATCCAGATAGAGATCTAGATCTTTCTATAGATAGATCTCCTATTTCACTCAAAAAAAAAGATTCTTTAGAAAGATTCTCCGGATAAAGAAAGATCTAATATTTAGAATCTAAATAAAGGCGCATACGTGGGCGGGAAGGGGGCCCCACTACTTCTTCTTTCAGGGGGGGGGACTAGCCTCATGACTTCCCACTGGGCGAGAGGTGCACCTAACCCACCTACCCACTCATCAATCACGGTGTTCAGCTGACTTGCACTGAAAGACCCCTATTGTATAGGAATTCGGCGCCCCATCTTTTGACTGTTGTCAACTAATCTCTTCAATCTTCGATTCTACTCTATGTTAGAACATTTCTGTGAATGCTATTCCGATCTAAGTCTCTTCAATCGTCGATTCTACTCTATGTTAGAACATTTCTGTGAATGCTATTCCGATCTAAGTCTCTTCAATCTTCGATTCTACTCTATGTTAGAACATTTCTGTGAATGCTATTCCGATCTAAGTGGTCCTATTCCGTGTCCCGTGCTAGGAAGCATTACTCCTCTTTTCATTCCAAATTCAAGAATACGACCGATACGATTGATTGGTCTGTGCGCCTCTCTTATTACTTTTTTGTATTCCCCTGTTCCTCGGATACAATCCGATCCTTCTACGGCCAAATCATAATTTGTGGAAAGCCTTCGATGGCTTCCTTATGAAAGCATCCATTTGTATATATATGGGTATAGACGGTATTTCATTATTCTTCGTGATATTGACCACATTTCTGATCCCTATTTGGCTGCCGCTAGAGGAGTCAGAAACAATGTAAAGTTACCATTTCTTGCTTAAATGGTTGGACAGTAGGTTAAAGGAACAAGACTGACCCTCTATTATGCTGGTGCTTAATTATAAACACGTGGTTACGCTGCAAGAGGTGATTCTGCTTATAAGTTGAAAGATAAGAAGGTGAGAGTCCAGGTGAGTATAATCATGGAACATCAAAGGGTCAAAATCTTAAAGAAAAAATAATTGTGACAAAAATATGATTTTTTTTGTCATTTTAACTTAACATTCGTGCGTTGTCAGTAATAATAAAATATAAGATCCTCGTGTTACACCGGCGCCGTCGGTGCAGCAAAGTAAAAAATATTTTTTTATAAAAAAACTAAATTATCTACAAACAAGCCATTAGTATCATCTGATCTTGGAATATTGGACGGTTACAAAAAATTAAAACAAAAAAAACAAGCACTCTTTCTCTCGTAAAAATAGGGCAGACCAAAATCAATAACCCATTAAGGGTGTCCGTTCTTCACCCAATTAACTGTAATTTTTTTTTAAAAAAAAAACTTTTTAACTGAACCGCCACCGCCAACCAAATGTGATAAGCCGCTGCACGGACGGCAGGATGGTGCAGCAGGTAACAATCATATATAAAATGGTTGGAGAAGGATCTGACGGGCGAGACAGATTTGCCCCGGCCCATCCAATCTAAGCGGTGGTGCGGATGGAGCGTCTGCGATTCGGGCCCATCCAAACTAAGAAATAGCCTTTGTTTTGTCTGATCATGAAAGCTACAATTGGTCGACGGAGCTAGGAAACAGTACTACATATATACGTACATATGTAAGGAGATAAAAGGGTCGTTTTAATGTTAACATCTCACCCATATGTCAACCACACCAATGTAGACCTTTTTTTTTTTGGGGGGGGGGGGGGGGGTCTCCCTTGTGTCAGACATTACCCAGTGTAATGCTTCGTGAAAAATCATCGACGGTAAAAATCATTTCCAAATGTGGCCCAATTTATTTCAAACCCCATGCACGGTCTGAGAAGGGAGGCAAGAAATCATAGAACCTGTCCCTGGGCGTGGATACACACGTCTCCCACGAGAACAAGGAAGATTATACCACCAACAGCTGCTTCCTTCCAACTGGTTGGCTTGTGTCGAGATTCATGAGTTTTCCGACCGTACGTGTCGGATTAGGCCAGATGCGGATGTTCGAGCATCTATACGGGAATCAGACAAAATTGCATTGGTATGGTCGGTGTGGGGTAATGCACCCAACGTCGCCGAACTCATGCGGGAAGGAGACATTATTAAAATGTTTACAACAGTGACAAACACGTTTTACAGCTGGTAGAGTACTCCAGTTGGAATTCTTCAGGAAAGATTTGGATTGAGAGGGACAGCAGGTTACCTCTGACTCGCATTAGAACACAATCAAAGACATCGATCGATCATTAAGACGTCAGCTGGGAGATAATTAAAAGGAAATAGGGCAGATACCTGTCAAAGTGAAGGTGAAGGTAGGTAACATCTCACATGTAAAGAAGGGATCTGGAAGAGAATCTATTTGGTTGGCTATATATGGAAGCACGAAGGCCAATTAGTTCTCACCAGCTGGACCACAGCTCCACTACTGGAGGATCGAACTATAAGGAAAATACGTAAGAAGAGAAACCTACCCGGCATGTGAGGGCCCGTAAGTTGGCCTGTATGCTGTCTCAAAGCTACCAAATTGGAACCGAAGAAAAATGAATAAAGTTACCTTCTGGGAGCTGATGACAAGTGGTACTTGAGTTGCATGGAGAACACTCTGACTCAAGACTTGTTAAGAGTCAACCCGTGAAGCAGAATCTTAGAAGGATCCTCAAAGAATGTCCTCTACATTGGGTTGAAAGAAATATTGATCAGCCTATCGCTTGAAAGAAGGCGCATCTGGATGGGAGGACTAGATTACGGTATCTATCTAGAATGATCACAATGGCATCCACGTACACATTGAAGAGAAGAAGAAAAGAAGTTGAGATTGGTGATCGAAGCCTCCCACCGAAAGATTTGATGTGGAACCAGACCAAAGCATGCATGGGACAAGATGGAAGAGTTAAAAAGGCCGAGAACAATGCAACTTGATATGGGTCATTGAGAGCCATCAGAAAATAACGGCATATTCATAGAGAAATGCTAGCTAGAGAGACACGGAAGACGGACGCCCTTTGGAGGAAGTCCCCATGCATACGGTTTTTGAATATTTTAGCCGTCGGTAAAAACACGGTAACTCTCGCAAAAGCCTACATGCGTTTGTGTGTCGTCCAAATACGGGTTTGCAAAACAATTGTTGCTCTGTCATATGTATAAGCATACGTGCCAGGAGGCCCAAAGATGAGCCCAACCCCGGCCGAGAACCTCATACGACAAAGAGAAAAGGCAAAGGGTGTCCGCGGAAAAAACCGTACGTCGCACATTAATTCTGCATGCACGGTAGATCAGCTCGACCTGTTGGCTGCAAGACCACTCATGATTCATGAGATGGCCAGAGAGAGAGAGAGAGAGAGAGAGTGTGTGTGTGTGCCGGCAGATTGCCGTGGTGCTGAAACGCTGAAAGCTTGGAAGAAGTTAATAGCACGAGGGCTCAGTAGGTGCACCTGCCAAACCCTTTTTAATGGAGGCTTTTGACGGGAGCATCCCGGCCCGGCCAGAGATGGGACCGTAGATTCATTCAACTCCGTGGCCATGTTCTGCCAACCGTGGTGACGACTGGCTCGACCATTGCTGTGTTGGGCTGCTTCGTTAAAACTCTTACATGAGATGCCATAGATGAATAGAGATACATATACACACACGCATGTTGTGCGGTCTGTGAGATGCTTCGGCAACATTCTATGCATAGAGAGGATGATTTAATTTGAGAAAAGAAGCACAGGTTTTGAAGGCAAAAGATTTCCCCTTTCAAGAAATGGATAAGTAGGCCTGTCAACGGAGCGGATACGAAGCGAATATATAACTATCCGTATCCGCTCTGTTTTTCGATTCGAATTATCCGATTTTGATCCGCTCCGATTTGACTCGGATACGAAGCGAATATCTGACTATCCGTATCCGCTCCGTTTTAAAATCTGAATTATCTGATTCAAATTTAAAAATATATAAATATAATTATAAAATATTAAAAGTATATAAAATATAATTATAACATGTCAAAAATATATATAATAAATTTTAAATTAAAATATAACCATAAAATATCTAAATTTCTCTATAATATCATTTATTTTATAATACATTATTTAAAAATATGTATTATATGATATATAATATTACGAACGGATATTTTTCGAAACGAATATTATAATATCCGTATCCGCTCCGATTCGAATTCGGATATTATCCGTATACGAAAAAACGAATACGAATCGAAACGGATCCGGATAATATCCGTATCCGTTGACAGGCCTATGGATAAGACATCCTTGTTCTTGGGCCCAAGAAAATGAAAGAACGATCCTGTAAAACAACCAGAAAATCTTCCCATAATTAAAGGCCAACCAGAAAACCCGCTGTTTATCACAAGTCGTGAACGAGGAGCCACTTCCAAAACACTGCCGAAGTTAAAAAGAGCTCAGGGCCCAACTCATTAATCGTGTACGTTTAATGGGCCTAGAGACCAAAGCCCAACTTCTAGACATGAGCTGGATTCCAACGCCACACTGTCCTCAGTTCTTACTGGCTCGCTGACCGCTTCAACAGCAAGTGATTTGAAGCCTCAAAGGGGGGATGAACACATCCACCAAGCGCCACCAATTTTAAGTCTCCTTGTCCTCGGGATGTCGGTGTCAATAATTGCTAACAATACTGTGGAGTCGGTTACAACAAAGGGAAGAAAACAAAAGCATGGAGCCTGTAACCAACAGCCATCGTTATCAAAGTCTAATCTCATTTATTTGGGATTGGCTACATGAATCCTGTCCCATCTTTTTTCTATGAAGTGCATGTTCAGTAGCCTGTAGCCAACGAAGCCTAGAGATTTCCAACTCCATTATTCTTGATCCAGAAAGTATTGGCAGGTCTGAAGCATTGGCTGCTGGAAAATCACATCTTAATGAAAGATAGCCACAAGATGGACGCAAACCCAGAAACAGTGGACTGGTGAATATGAGACAATAAATTTGACAGTGACATATAATTGTAAGCAAGATACAATCAATGTTCCTCGTGAACTGTTAACATACATGGCGAGAGGAAACAGGTCAATTCGCAAACCCAGCATTCATTGGGTACACGTCCCACAGATGTGGGATAATCAATAGGGCTCCAACCACCATCAGATAAGAGCCAATGACTGAACAAATGTCATCCAAATTACATGAATGTCTACATTAGTGCCTGTCACTGAGTAGTCTTTCTCATCCTCAATCTGTTAATATCATCATTGCATCCAAGCTGATCCTGCCTGTCAAGGTGATATTTGCCTTGTTTTTTATGTCAAGTTCAGTTGAAAGTTTAACAATTCTCAAATCATGATATTCATCAACTCTGCTTTATATGAAAAATTGTCAAGATGACTCGCTTTCAGACAGTTTCCTTTTAAGATCCTTTAGAGCATCAACAACTTCAGAACCAAGATTGTGCTGGAGTAATTTTCCTTGCATGGATGTCGACCTGCAAATTCCAGTATTGCAAATAAATTGATTAGAGAGAACACTCTATTGCTTAATTGCTAAAGTGAGGGTCAGGTCGTCCAATTGTCATAGTTAAAAGACTGAATTCAATTCTCTACAAAGTGCATCACATCAAAGCCACTGGATTATGTTTTTACAGCAGAGAACATAATCACAACTAGGGTTTGCCGGCCCGGTCGACCCGGCCGACCCGGTCTCGGATTGGGTCGGGTCGCTCCCGTCTCGGTACGACCCGGTCCGTCCCGTTTTAAAACATCACTTTATATATATATATATATAATATAAATAATATAATAAAATAGAAAAACACACATTATATATAAAATATAATATAATATAATATTAAAATAATAGGCCGACCCGGTGGCGACCCACAGCCCGGTCGACCCGGTCCCGGCCTGGGTCGGGTCGGGTCGTGCGAGTCGGTGCGAGACCCACCGGGTCAGCAAACCCTGATCACAACTATGCACTTTTCAGTGACAAGCATCTATCTTACTCACTGCTGAATGTGATTTATGGCTACTCAATCAGACATAATTTATAAAGAATCGCACTCTAAAATAGCCACTAACTCTGCCAAAACATAACTTAATTTTCTCCCCGCCAATTGGGTAACAACCAACAAGGAGGTGACCATAACTTACAGCCAATTTAAAAAACAAAAATATGGCTGAAAATTCAGATGTGGATATCTAAAGTCCTGAGTGGCTCAGTGGCCATTGGATTTCAATATCAACATTGGCTTAAAAATTATTCACATCCATCAGAAGGAAATCACTTCCCACACAACCTACGATCATCCTTAAAATCACCTCCATACAAATTCTTAAACATGATGACTGACAAAAAAGCAATCAAGAAAGTGCTAGCACCTATAGAGCTTACATAATATGATCATAATAAGAAACATGACTTACATAACATTGCTCTGATGTTGGAAATGCAAAATTGAATTTCCCCAGATTAAAGTCAACTGGAAGCTGGCTCTGCCATTTTGGGTTTCCAAGCAATCCATTGGAACAAACATGTGAAATGTAGCAGTCAATCTACAGCTGTTATTCATATACATCTTTTGTTTGTACAACCAGAATCACATTGACGTGGAACTTATCTTTGCAATTATAAAGTTAATTTATAGCTGATATTCACATTGATTTTCTTATTTACACAACCAAGAATATATTAGTTTTACTGGAAAATTATCTAAAAAGAATTATACCTGTGCTCCTCAAGAATCTGCTCAAACTCTTGTTGTGACGCTTTTATCTACAGCAGAGTAAAAGTTTAGTAACCTAGTAACAAACAGAAAAATATATATATATTGATAGAGACTCTCCTCCAAAAGCAAACAGATACTTAAAGAGTTTTCAACAAAAGGCAGCTAATATAAAGAAGATTCCACAAAAAGGTAAACATTTGTGGAGTTGGGAAAGTGCTCAAATTTCCTCACCTCTGAAACAAGTGCTTTGCAACTCCAAACAAAAGCTCCCTGAAAAATATCATTGTAAAGTCAAGAGCTTCATAAATCAATAGTTGGAGCAGAAAATTTGACTGCAATCAAAAAAATGATAATGTCAAGATGAATATAAGAGCAAAAAGATTGATTGCCATCAAAATGATAATGTCAATGATGAGAATCATGACAATGTCCATGGCCTGTGAAACTTAAATGTCCAATCACCAAGAGTGCACACGTAAGTAATGTGGTTTTTGTAACGGCAGATCGCAAATTGACAGAAAATAGAAAGCACTATATGAGCTCTGAGTAGGGATGCAAATGGAGGGATACAGAGCAGACATGACATTTCAGCATCCATGTCAGACCCGTGTTTTAAACGGATTCTTAGTGGTTCGGATCTAGGTTTGATTCTGTGAATTTAGGCTATTTTTACGGAATTTTTAGGGTATTTTTATGCATTTAATTGAATTGGTTAAAGTATTTATATAAATGAATTGGGCATATTTATAATTTTGGTTCTTTGAGGGGTTAAACTGCAATTTAAAGAATTTTTACAAAAAAAATATAGAAAAATCAGTTTTTTAAAAACTCTCTCTCTCTCTCTCTCTCTCTCTCTCTCACTCTCGATCTCTCTCTCTCTTCCCCTCTCTCCCTCACACGTTCTCTCTCCTTCTCTCCCTTTCTCTCTCGGTTTCGGTCCGTTCGGCCTCGGATCGCGACGAGAGAGGTACCGTTGGAACGGGCTCGACGCGAGGATCGCGGTGGCGCCCTTCTTCCCTCAGTTCGTGGAGCGTGGAGATGAGACGGGTCGAGAGGAGCCGCGACGCCCCGTCGTCCGATCTGCACCGATCCGCGGGCTTAGTCGCGATCGAGGTAGGGGGATGGTTTCCTCGTCTCGCCAGGAACCTATCGACGTCACACGCGTCGCCATCCGTCGTCGTTTTCACCGATTTCCGTGCAAAACCCCATATTATTATATTTTAGCCTAATTTCTTGAAACCTCTCTCCTCTCTCGGTTTTGGTCCAGACGACCGTTGATCGAGGCAAGGGAGGTACCGTTGGGAAGGTCGTGTCACGTAGATCGCGGCGACGCCCTTCTTCCCTCGATCCACGGAGCGTGGAGGCGCGTGGAGCCGTGAGGACGGCGTGGCTCTCGTCGACCGTTCGGCACCGAATCAGCATTCCCACCGCATAAGAGGTAGGGGGATGGACTCCTTGCCTCGCTAGGAACACTTTGGCACCACATGCACCGCCATGCGTAGCCGTTTTCCTCGATTTCCGTGAAATTCCATTTTTAGTGTAATTTAGCCTAAAATTCTTGTAAATCGTTGCATGGGCATTGTTCTTGCATTTTGATGTGTAGATTAGTTGTTAAATGTTGTGGTTTGGCAGGTTTTATAATTTTTCCGCGTTTCCCGTCGATCCGGCTCGACCGGGAGGGAGTTCGGTTTTGAACTCGACCCGATCATTTTCCAGCTCGTGTAACGGTCCTTCCAGAGACTGTTACATTGTAACGGACCCTTGGGGGCGCGTTACATTCAGTGTAACGCCCCTGTCCTGGTGCGTTACAGCCTGTGTCCCCTATAAAACCTCGGGTGCCTGTGACGGCCCACTAGGGGCGCGTCACAGTCTTGTAGCGCACCTGTCCCAGCCCGTCACACCCTGTGACGCGGTAGTCCTGGACCGTTACATTCTCCTGGATTTTTAAAGCATGCATGTTCAATTTCTAATGCATTCCATGTTATATTTATGCCATGTTTAAGTTATTTTATAAATGATGGCTTGCTATTAGATCCAGATGGAATTGCTTTCTCTTTCCTTGTGATAGAACCACTAGTCGTAGCCCAGCGACCGAGTATGTTGTCCCACCCGGGAGAGGTGGAGGGGTGTTCCCAATGAACGGTTTGTAAGCTAGTTACCGTGGGCCCCTGCGGTTACCGTTGCGTCCAACGGGGGGGGGGGGAACTAGCTAGAGACCTGGCTCTAGGCAGGAGTCAATGTGTGCACACGTGGTCGGAGACTTGGACTGGCACTGACGAGTGTCGCTTTGACTAGTACTTGGTTTGATCCTGTTACGCCTCTCGCTTGTCGCGTTCCAGACTTGCGAGTTGTCTGAGATGCAGTATAAGCCGTCAGGGGACGCATCTGGTCTCGCCCTTCTAGTGGGTTGTTCCGTCTCTCACTTCACTTGGTTAGCGGTGATTTATTCTATTGGTAGATTTAGTTTCTGACGCTAGTTCCTAACGCTAGCTCCTGTCGTTATTATTTATTTAATTGCCATCCAGTTAGTTGTTTTAACTGCTTAGATATATTCTCCAACTTTGCTATAATTGTGCATCTGCCTGTTTATTGTTTAAATGCATGCTCTAATTGCTTTTTATATTTGCCTGCTTGCCTGTTTAGTACGAGATAGGGATCTGCGTGACCCCTACTGAGTCTGGCTGTGACTCACCCTTTCTTCTTTCAGGTGAGCCGCCCCAGTCGTCCGCCGATCCTTCTCGTGGTTTTGCCGACCGTCGATAGAGTGCCAGCTGTTGTCGGTTCGTCCCTTTTGTACTTTTGACCGGGGTATGTCCCGTGTAGTTGTACATTGGACCTCTTTTTAGTTGTGGGACTAGTTTATTTTGAAAAATCTGGACTTGTATATATCTTACCACTTTGATATTTTATTTTGCTTCCGCACCTAATTTATTAATTCCTACTTTAATTAATATTGCGCGTCTGCAATTCCAATTCGTTATGCAACTCCTCGACAACCCCCCCCTCCAACCCTTACGGGGCCTCATCAACCTCTTGGGTGGCGTCCCCAGTTCTTGGTAGCGGTAATCCGATGATATCGGGTTATCGGTACCCGGAGCTCTGGGTCGTTACAATCCATGTGTTTATCCTAAACAAATAATCCATATCTTCTCCATTTATGATCCAGAGTCGGAGTGGATAGCTTTAACCAGGTACTATCAAAAGTCAGAGCAGATCTCAGATGCATCCAGATAATTTTGGTATTAAATTTTATTTTAAATATTTAGAGACCTAGCTGCACTTAATTAATAACTTACCAATCCAATAACGGAAGACAACCACTCCTGGCCAACCCTTTAAAAACCATCTTGCCCCATTAAGAAGGCCCAACTTGATGTCTGTGTCTATATAGGGAGTCGTCCTATTTCATTCTGCTTACTATTTGCATCTTCATTCCACTGTCAATGATTTATTTATCACATTAGTTGTATTGCACCTACAGTTTCTTTAGATACCAACCCTTACTAATAGTCTCATTTCAGAAGAAACATTGTCATCTAGCTGTTAATTTATGGTTCCAGATCTGGGCTCTTTCCCTTGCCTCACTGTTGTAACATATCTTCTATCATCGACTAATCTTCTTTCTAGGACTATGATCAGCAGAGTTTTCATTGAATTTGTTGGTGTCTACAGAAACAAACATTTTTGGGTGGTTCAAAAAATCTGGATCCTCCCCAGCAACATGCAAGCTGGTGTTAGCGGCATCCTTCTAATGAACACCTTTAATTTCGACCTTCACACGGTACCCCTATTAAAGAAAAGTAATATGATGAAACACAAGAAAAGAAAGGCAACAGTGATGTGCAGCATCTTGGATGAGATGCAGAAGCATGCAGATGAATTGAAACTTTTCCTTTTTCCCTTTTTTGCTTTCTTTTCTATTTAAGGTTTACACAAATGGAAAGGATGCTGATTTTAAGGCTTATATACACATTCATGATGAGGGACTATAAAACATTAATATTATTTGGCAATAATTTAAGGACAAGCACCAACAGACTAAAATATGTACTCTGGAAAGGCCCAAATGGTTCATGAATGGATAGGATGGCAATTAAAAGACAATAAATAACATCATGCCATGGACACAAATGTGAATGATCAACAATCAGATACAAGCATTAACTCGACAACATATGAATTACATAACGTAGGATAATATGTCTCAAACACATCCATTGGTACACCTTCAATTACATGCTGAGCTTCCACATGTAGATAAATTTTGGAATTAAGTACTACATGGGGATGTAACATTGATTCCCAAATGCATTTACATTGAAGTGACTTTACAACAGTTTGGTGGAAGTGTGAAAAAGCATATCATGCCTCAGATGTGCTTTCTATGAAAAAAAATAAACAGGTGGAAGGTTCGTTAGAAAAACAATATCATGCCTCAGATATACCTTTTATGAAAAAAATAATCTGGTGGGACCATGATTTTTGGAGGTGTCCTTAACATTTAAACGAAATTGAGTTTTCATCCCAGTTACTTTTAGTAAGACAATTACATACGGCTCCATATGCTGCTTGCTGCTGACATGAATCAGAAGTCACAACCCAAACTCTCGGACAACCATCAGCCTTCAAGGCTACAATCTGTACATATGTATACAATGGGTCACTACCAACAAAATAACTGGAGAAATGACCACAAAATAAATGTTTTATAAGGAATATCAATGTCAACAAATCTAGCCCATTTTGTAATAACTGCTCACTTCTTTCTCAATCCATGAATCAGCACATGTCTCAGCTGAAAAAACTACATCAATTCTGCATTGAAGAAAGTAAAAGCGGTAAGCATTTTTTGCAAACCTCAAGTAAGTTTACCAAAGATGTAGAGGAATATGCGATGATTGGAAATTTTCTCCAAAAATTCAGGGTAAATTTCATATAAACCACTAGTATATGCAAAATATCAAATATACCACTACATAATATCATATTAAACATCCTTATAAGAAATATCTGCATATGTCATTGTCATTACACTCCATGTCCTTAACCAAACCAAGCATGGTTAAGCTTTGGCCAACCCCTCAGTGGGAATGGAGAAGAGGGGTCCATGGGGGAAGTGATAGAGTCATGTGTTGGAGTGCACAATGATGCAAAGAGTCCATCCGACAATTAGCCATGCACGAAGCAATGTGGAAAGGAGGTGCAAGACAGAAAAAAACAACAGAGGAGAGACAAGGGAGGAGGGATTGTGGTGGGGGTGCTCTAGGGGGCTCATCTAAGTTAGATCTATACATATATATAGCATTTCAGTGTATTAAAATAAAAAAAGGAACATGGAATGGCAGGAAACATCTGCTTAGAATTAAAATATTGAATGCTAGGAAACAAAGGAAAATGTTTTGAAATCATATAATTCATACCCTGCGAATGTTTCCTTGTGATTTGGGAGCCCAGACAACATGGCATCGAAGACCACCACAACTTTCACCTCTGCAGAGATTGAGGTTTGAAACCAAGGTTAACACACCAACCAAAGGACAGTTATGAGGATAAAACCTTGTAAAGTCGAGGGCATATATGATAATAAAATGATCTTTTACAAGAAGTCAAATGCAGACACAAGTAAAACCAATGCCACAACTAATGGATGCATCTATGTTGAAATTATTAAAATGTCTATAGTGCTAAAAATATATTTAGTTGGGTCAAGTATTATATGAAAATTGTTCAAAATGTTAAAAAAATGACAAAAGGTAACAACTTTGTCAGTAAGATGCCCACTCACTTAAGAGTAGACATAGAAATAGTGCGCCTACGGCCTAGTCATGCTTGGTAATTTTAAAAACATTAATCAGGTGATTTTCACAGAGCGACAAATACGCCATGTCATGTAACAGTTCCAGTGTAGACTTGAACTAATCAGCCACAGACAGATCATCCTTAACTCAGGATCAGACAATCTTGAAAAGTCAAGTTGGACCTTGACTGTGTGCTCCCCTTGCCATCATGGATCTTATTCATGTCAATCCACAACCAACATGTTTTAAGACCATGCCAGAACAAAGAAAAGAAAGATATTCATTCTAGGCCTGCATTCTATCAATGGCATATATCACATTAAAACTTGACTTGAATAGGCTGGAATATTGATCCAAAACCTGAAAAAATGGATCAAGATCAGCATAAAAATCATGTTCTCATCACACTCTAAACTAGCCAAATCCTGTTGACAGATTAAACTAAAATGAGCTGGCCCAAATTGGCATCACCTGTACCTGATCCAGTTCAGCAAGTTCCAGCCATGTTTTTAATTCCTTAGCAAGATTCATGTACAATATTTATTTTATTGCAACACGGAAGCTAAAAGGATAATTGATTTGAGGAAATGGTTAATGTCATGAAATTATTGCAAAAGCATCACTTTTTTGTATGTCGTGGTATAAGTTCACATAGCAACAGAGACACACTTAGTTAAAAGATGCAGATAGAACGAACCCTTTAGCACACTGAATGTTATCAATTCATCAATTAGCTTCTGGCGAGCAACATCTAGCCTTCCTTTCATGAAATGTTTTTTCAGCTTTGGCCAATAGCCACATACATTGTATCCATCAACAAGCAGCACTGGAACAGCAGTGTCCAGGCCCTGATTTGTACTACAGAAGGTCCACACAAAGAAAGAACGATAAATTTCCAGCAACCACTCCTGTCCAATATATCAAAATTCATGAAATTAAAGCTGTGAGAAAAATGAAATACTGGTGCTGACTAGTAGAGGTTCATGGTAGGATCTTCATAGAGATCTGTATCCTGCACTAGTTGTTCTTTCACAATCTTCTTCTTGCGGTAACTTGTTGCAGGCTTGGGTGTTCCAGATTTCTGCTTTTGGTACTCCTACAAAGTTTCCACCACAAACATTTAAATGTAAGTAGGTTTTATTCAACTCATGTCGAACCCCGTGATGTTCATGATAGTTTTTTGAGTATTTTCAAAACAAAGGAATTATTTAAATTAAATCCACTATGATATGACGTAAAGCAGTATAAAACCGTGGCCGTTACACGTGGGTTAACTTAAACGCCCTCGGAATCCCGTCGGGCGAAATTATTTTCACAAGGGTTACATGTTCTAATACACGATAATTCTGTCAAACACTTGGTGGGCGGCACTAAGCCACGTACTCACGCAGCAAAACAATCAAAAAATGACGGCACCCGACTTCCATGGAGCGTTCCCAACGCACCGCAGAGTTATCCCTGCACCCCGCAATCTAAGGGCAGCAAGGCAGTGTCAAGCAAGTTCAAGACAAATCAAGAGAACCTCCGCACGCCACCGCCTTGGAGAGAGGAGCAGGAAACAATAAAAAATCCCTTGAAAGGGACTGGTCAACAGGTTTTTATAACACTTTTTGGACCAGAAAATCAAGGAGGAGGAGGCGCCTCCCTCTTCCCCTCTCTCTTTTCACGCAAGGCAGACCCGAAGGGACTCCCTCCGGGTGTGGCCAATCCAGAGGAGCCCCCTCCGGGTTGCGCAAACCCAGGGGGAGCCCCTCCGGGTTGCGCAGACCCAGAAGATGTCTCCTCCGGTAGCACAAGCCCAGAGGGAGCCCGTTTGGGGTTCCTCTCTCCCCCCTCCTGCTCTTTTCAAAAAAAAAAAACAAAAACAAAAACAAGAGGGAGCCCCCCCCCCCCATTTCTCAAACCCGGAGGAGGCTCCTCCGGCACTCTCTCTTTGTTCTCTCTCCCTAAAGCAAAAGAAAAAAAAGGGAGGAAAGGAAGAGGAAACCAAGAGGGGCCGCCTTCTCTCTACTCACAAGCCCGGAGGAGGCTTCCACCAATGCAGTAGATCCACAAAACAGGAGGAGCTCTCTCCACGTTCCCTTTTCCAACTCCTATAAATAGGAGGCCTTGCCAAGAGGGGAGGGCGACACACATAAGAAGAACTTGAGCTTGGAGCAGCCTTGGAGGAGCACCTGCGCAGGAAGCAAAGGGGGTGGCCTTCTCGAGGATTTGAATAACTTCAAGAAATTCCCTTGTGTAAAACCCTCAATCAAAGGGTATATATTACAAAAATACCCCTATTTGAGGAAATTGAATTGTATTTCCTTCAATCATATTTATGGAAACTATGGAAAAACCATGTTGATCCCAAAAATGTCCAAAGTTATGAGAATTTGTTGTTAAATCATGGGAAAAACCCTGCATTTGCAAAAAATGTAATTCTACCCCCATACTTTGCAAAATTGTAAAAATACTCGAGATTATCCAAAATCTCAAGAGTTTGAAAATTCTTCAAGAAATGTTCAAGTTTACTGAGTGTTCTCAAAGTTGATGGAAAAACCATGCTTGTATACAAGAAATTCAGAACCTATAGTTCCACCCCGAAAGTTTCAGAAATTGCATAAATGTCCAAGGAGATTATGTGAAAGTCTGAAAATTACATGGAAAGGTTGTCATCTTCAACATTAACCCCTAGTTTAGGAAAAATCACAAATAAACCCTAGTTTAGGAAAAATTGCAAATAAACCCTAACCTAGGGGAAAATTACAAATATACTCCTGTCTTAGGACATGGGAGTACCTTCTCGGACTAAATCAGCGATATCACAACGAAGATTATAAGGGTTAAAAGAATCTTTGGTGGTTAATCAAAGGTGTTCAGACTTATTCTGATGTAAATTAACGCCGACTACAGTCGGTGGAGAAAAGTCCAGTACACGAACCCTAAATCGTCTAGTAAACCAAACGCGCGGAATTAATAATATGCATGCTAATCAATGAGCTAAATAAATACATATCTATCCAGCAAACCGATATTTAAAAAATTAAATTTTTCGCATGTGTAACAGACTGGCATATCCGGTGAGACTTTTCCTGCCTTTCATCTTTCTGCCAAAGACATTTATACCTTTACGAAGGTTGTGATATCTTTCTCCTTTTTCAGGAGGGAGCAGGGAGGGGAAACAATTTCAACTTCAATTCTAACAGTAAAGCAACAACAACTCCTCAATGGCAGCAGTGACCTATGGCCCCTTGGTCATTGCTAACCATGCTAGGTTCTGTTACCTAGCTAAACCGATCGTATTTAGAGATTTTCATGCGGTCATCGAATCGCCCTACTTTTTGGGGTTAATCCCCGTTACTCAAGAAACTCAAGCTGCACCAACCATATATGTTCCCGCTGGGGGGCATTAAGCCCCACTCACCACAAGGCCATGTCTTCTCGGTCAACACTATCTCTTTTAACTCTGCTCCTACAGAACGGGGGTAGCGTCGAAGCCGCAGAGGTAGAAAGTCAACAGCAATTATATCAAACTCCGACAAGACGGTGCTTGTCGGTAATGTCGGCATTCGGCTCAATGGAGGCGAGCCGATAATACCACGGGACAATCATGTCCCAACAATCTCAACGTCCAACCGTTTCGCACTCTTTCACCAAGTGCAAGAAGATAAAGCAGACTTCAAAAAGAAGTCTAACTCCCAGAATGGGGGCAACCTAATTGACGAACGCCTCTGCAAAATGAAACAAGTCTGGGTCACGAAGAGGAAGTCCGAGCAATCAGAAGGGCTAGGGTTGGCAAGCCTGCCCAAAAGTCGGAACAGCAATAAGCAAAAGTTCCGACACCTCAACATCTCAAACCTCTACATCCCCATAGACAAAAGAGAAAGGGGGTATAACAAAAACTCAACTACATGCCTCAAGTCTTGGAACCAATCCGAGCTGAGGTAGTAAATTTTGTCGAGGACCCTCTAGCCCGGGTCTCAATTTTTGATAGACTGGGGGCAATTGTCCGCCCGGGATGTCAACTACAAAAGAAGAGAAGGGTGCAGGTCGCCCAAGATACTATTAAAGTATTCACCTACTACATGTCTGGAAAGCAACCAGCCGCAGCTGAGAAAGATCAAGCCAATGTCAGTAACTGGGCTAGTCAAGATAATCCACTCAACCCTAATGAGCTAGCTCAACTCTTTATGACTCAAAGTTGGTTAGCCAAACGTCCTCGTTCTCAGACGAATAATCTTGTTGAATCCTCCTATAGAGGGCAAAGTGAAGAACAAATTAGGGCACATGACCATAAAGAGGATCTTCATCTGGTAGAAGAAATAGATGAGAATGATGGTGCAGGTCAGGCGGATGGCAACTTACCTCTAAGGGCTCACGACACCCCTTCTCATGATGACACGCCCCCAAGGGTTCATAACCATCCAGCTCGCAATAACCCACTTTCGAAGAATCTGCTCATGAGTATGACAGATGATGAGAAGTGAGAGAGTATGCAACACTGGTATATGGAAATGACTAATGTCATGGCCGCCGAGGTAAATTGTGAGCCTCCCCGTGTGGCAATCAATGGCCAAACCTCACAGGCAACGACAGCTGAAGATATCATGACCCAACGGCACTTGATTGAAAAAATTGTTGAAGACAAGTTTGCCCAGCACGGTGAAGGTGTCACAACTGTCAATTTGTACAGTGTGCCGTACCCGATACATCACCAATTCAAGAAACTTCCGTCGGATTGTCCCAAGACACCAAAACTGCAAAAGTTCAATGGTCAAGGATCTCCACATGAGCACCTCGCCTACCATATAACGGCCATGGGTGAGCTGACGCTCGAGAAGTCCTACCTCCTCCGCTAATTTGCAACCTCCCTCACGGGTACCGCCTTCCAATGGTACTCAAGATTGAAGTCTAATTCAGTGGCCGATTGGGTTGATTTGCAAAAGAAATTCATCAATCGCTTCCAAATGGCCGAAAGAAAGTGTCCTTAGCCGAGCTATGTTCCCTCAGGTAGAAAAGAGGGGAAACGGCACTAGACTTCGTTAAACGATGAAGGGATTTCAGCATGAGGTGTGACAACTCTCCTACTCAAGAAGATGCCATAACAATATGTCGAAGAGGCTTGTCGGCAAATGTTAGTGAAAAGCTCCTCGACACAAACATTAAAAGCTTCAAACTCCGTGGTGGCAGAGATCGAAATGTTCTTCACCGATAACCCGACATTTACGCCCTCTACGGGCAAACCATCCAAGGAGCGTAATGCCACTGAAAAAGAGGTGAATACTATGGACTTCTCCCCTATAAATGGGAACAATGGGAGAGGGACCTCAAGTGGTTCCGGCAAGAAATCCGAAGGAAAGGCACCAGTTACGACATTGCCAGAATGCATGAAGACTCCCTATTTCTTCAAAAAGAAGCATACTAAGAAACTCTAATCTTTGTATGAAGAACAAATTGATATCTCTGTCAGAACCGAGAAAACCAATAGAGGTGAACAAATCAAACGAGCCCAACTATTGTGTATATCATCGCATGTTGGAACATACTGTAGAAGATTGCTATATCTTCAAAAATGAGGTGGAGAAGATGATCTAGAATCGCCTCATCACAATGCAAGGTTATCTAGTTAACCCTCCGTAGCCTCATGCTTGGGATCGGTCGAACCAATCAGCCAACGTCATTCATTACTCAGTTAATGTGATTCACATGGCGGCAGCTTTCACACTCCCCAAGCCGGGGGCAAAGAAAGCAAACCCCAAAACAAGCTCTGAGCAAAGCTAAGAAGGCGTCAAGAGAAAAACCCCAAACCAAGTTCCAGGCAAAGCTAGAAAGGTAAGACCCACAAAGGAAATGTCAAATCAAGCTCTGGGCAAAGCCAAAAAGGCAAGCATCAAGAGGAAAACCTCAAATCAAACTCTGGGCAAAGCTAGAAAGGTAAGCCTCAATAAGAAAATTCAAACCAAGCTCCATATAAAGCCAAAAAGGCGAGACCAAATAGGAGCATTCTAAGTCCGACTCCAGGCAAAGTCAAAAAGACAAGTCCAAGGAGGAGTGCCTCGAGCAAAATCCCGAACAAATTGTTGAAGGGAATTCAAAACCAAATTCCAAGCAAACCTAGAAACAAGCCAGCAAAGAGTCTACCAGGGTACCGGCATCCTCCGACTTTGGTCTTTATATGGCCGAGTTTCAAGAATTGTCGCCCGAAATAATCGAGCGGACAATTAATGTCATTTTCCAAATACATCAACAAGAGGCTGACTGGGTCGAAGTGGCCCCAAAGAAACATTGCCAGCCCAAACCCCCTAAAAGAAAAGGTCGATATTACAACTCCAATGCTAGGGGCATGTCGCAACCTCCTACAAAACTGGATACTTCTACTCCCATTGAAGTAACACGAGCTAAGAAAAAGGAGAAGAACAAGAAAAAGAACTTAAAAAGAAGACTGAAGAGACGGGCCGAACAGGCTGCCGCCACGAAGAGACACAAAGTGCCAACCGCTCTGCCAAAGCTACAGAAGCTAATTGATGACCTAGAAGAATATGTCCCCTCTGTGCCTACTAAAGTGGTTCCCCTTGACAAGTATATCCCATGGGAAGAATTGAAACAAAAGACTCAACTCAAGAATTGGCTCCGATAAATCCACCAATGGTACAAGAGGGGGAGAGGTTCTCCATTCCAAAGGAGCTCCCCATTTTCTACAAAGATGAAGAACTCACCATAGAGAAGTTGGAAAAAAATGTTGAAGAACTTCTCCTACAACACGGTGCCAATCTCTCCAACTGAGGGTCTACAGGCATCAAGCGGAGATGACATCACCGTTGCCAGATCCGGAGCAAGGTCACTATGGCAACATACCAATGTGGTAACGTGAAGGAGCGGCGTCGTGGCCGCAGCAGAGGTTGGGGTCATGGGTGAGGAAGGACTCCAAGCCCCTCCATTGGCAGAAATTCTAATCCAACATACCCTAATAAACTGATCATCTTTCGAGGTGAAGAGCCAGGTCCAATTCCTGAAGTCGAGGTACGGGGTGATTCTTTCTTCTTCGACCTCTTAGACGAGGAAGATGAACAAATGAACTTGGCCCCCACAAGAAAAATGTACTAATCAAGCTCAAGTAACTCCCTCCGGCAAAGATAATGTTGAAATGCCTCCCCTGAAGGAAGATTCTCTGGCCCCATTATTCCAGGATAAGCCAAATGATCAAGGGAGGATAGAACAAAGTGGGAGGCCTAATGAACAACTCAAACCCCTTGTAGAAATAATCCCCCCCTGGATCAAGCCTGCGCTAGAGCCGATTGCAAGATCATTCAACATATGAAGCGGTTCCCAACCACTCTCACTGTTTGGGAGGCCATCGCATGGAGTAAAAACCTAAGGGAGGCTCTCATAAAGATACTCCAGGAACTAGAAGTTCATGACACTCATGTAGCTGAGCTTCAAGCTCAAGCCTACGAAGCATTCGCAGTAAGCGTCACCTTCTCAGATAAAGACATGTTGTTATCTTCTTCATGCCACAACCGCCCCCTATACATGTAGGGGAAGATTAATGGCCATGAATTAAACAAGATCCTAGTGGACACTAGGGCATCCGTCAATACAATGCCACTCAAGACTTCTAAGTCTTTATATCTTGTGCTCTATTTGTAAATGGTGAATGATGTGAAGATTTTGGGGCTCAACCAGATTTTAGAAAGCGTCCTTAGCAACGTAGACGTGGAGTTACAATGGATGACTTTGTCACCAAAGTCACATTCTACATTATCAACTCTAACACGTCGTATAAAGCCTTATTAGGGAGACCTTGGTTACATAAAAATTGGGTCATGACTTCAACTCTCCACATGTGCATCAAGTACGCAAAAGGTGGAGAGCAACACACGGTCTTCACTGACAAAGCTCCGCTTCGTCCAAATGAATGCAACCTAACGGACGCCCAATTACATTTTAAGGAACCCACTATCGAGCCTCCCAGCAGGATAAAGGAGAAAGGAAAGCAAAAGATCGCCCCGAGAGGAGAGGAAGAAGAAGGGGAGAAGCTCTTCATAGAAAACGAGAATCTCGCCAAGATACATAGGTTGAATCTCCAGGCCAGCACAGTCAATGCTAAATCAGCTCGTCCAGAAAGACGAGAGATCAATTTTGAAGCTAACCTCAAGTCGAGCTATCGACAAAAACATCTCACTGCCTCCTACGTGTATGCAGTTGCCCTTTCAAAGGGAGGAACACAAAGTTGAGCAACTGAAAACTTTCCTAGGCACGTATCAAAGAAAGAGAAATAAGGCAAAGAACAACGTGGCCAAGCCAATCATCTTTGATAAAGGAGATTTGGTTCCCCGAGGGGCCTTCGATGATGAATTTGGCTAAAGCGATGTGCCCAAGAATGCTTCCGAGCTCATCCAAGAAATGGACGACATGCCCAGACACATTAAGGAAATATGTCGGAAACAGAGCATCCCACAAATACAGAAAATCTCTCGGCGTGATTACTTCCGGCAATTGTGGAACCCATCTCAAGTCTGGGGGCAACCTCCCTTTTCCAAAAAGGACACAAGAGGACTTGGTTATGACCAAGAAGTAGACTTTAAAGTCTACTATACTAGCAACACTATAGGATTGTTAACCTCCTCCACCAACTCAAATTCTGGTGAGAAACCTATTGTCCCCACAAATGGACAACAAGGGGAAGAGCCGCCTGAAGGCCATAATTAGCAGACCTGGTCATCCATCGTCAATAACCTGGAATATTCAACGTCTATGTCGCCAGTTCATTCGAATTATCCGATTCAAATTCAAAAGTATATAAATATAATTATAAAATGTTAAAAGTATATAAAATATAACTATAAAATATCAAATATATATATAATAAACTATGAATTAAAATACAACTATAAAATGTCTAAATTTCTCTACAATATTATTTATTTTATAACATATTATTTAAAAATATGTACTATATGATATATAATATTACGAACGGATATTTTTCGAAGCGAATATTATAATATCCGTATCCGCTCCGATACGAATTCGGATATTATCCGTATCCGAAAAAACGAATACGAATTCGAATATTATCCGTTAATACGGATTTGAATTCGAAGCGGATCCGGATAATATCCGAATCCGTTGACAGGCCTAGCCCTAATTGTGGGACTTCAAATAGCTTTGAAGATGGGCATCAGATGCATTAAGGTCTACAGAGACTTGCAGTTAGTCATACGACATGTCATAGGCGACTGCAATGTCCAAAAGCAGGAGTTAATTCATTATCATGACGTCGTAATGAGGCTTAAGAAGAAATTCTACCTATTTAAAATAGGTCATGTCCCCAGAAGCAAAAACTCCCAAGCAGATGCCCTGGCCAAGTTAGCTTCTACCATAAAGCTTCCACCCGAAGGAGAACTGGATATAACAGTCAAACACAGAAGGCTCATGTCAAGTGTATTAAATGAAGAATCCAGCCCCACGACTCACGAGGTCAACGCCATTGAACAAGACAATGCCATGGACGAAGAAGATTTGCGTGAGTCGATTATCAAGCAGAAAGATAAAATAAAGAGCAACATCAAACTCAAATGGTTCTATTAGCCCACCACGTACACAGACTGTAATCAATATGCCCGTATATGTCACCAATGCCAAGCCTTCAGCCTTGTGTCAAGAAAGTCTCCCAATTCACTATATCACATAGCCCCTACATGGCCCTTTGCGGAATGGAAAATAAACATTGTGGGACCCTTTCCACCGTCCTCCAAAGGCTACAAGTTCATCCCAGCCGCAACAGATTACTTCTCCAGATGGGCCGAAGTCATCCCACTTCGGGAGGTAACAGGAGAAGCCGTCACTCGATTTGTCAAACATAACATCATATACAGATTCGGCACCCCTAGTCATATCATGTCGGACAACGACACTCCAGTCAAGAACAAAACCATATACCAGTTGACTGCAAAATTCCACAACGACTGGAGGACTTCAACGGTCTACAACCCTCAAGCCAATGAACTGACTGAAACATTCAATAAAACTCTCTGCAAGCTCCTAGCCAAAATAGTCGACAGTCACAAAAGAGATTGAGGCGAGAAAATATATGAAGCTCTCCGGGCATACCGAACAGTCTACAAGACTCCCACCGGGTACTCAACCTTTTCTCTAGTCTATGGGGCAGAAGCCATGATTCCCGTGGAGATCGAAATGGCATCCTACCGAGTGGCCGTGCACACCGGCCTACAGGGCCAGAAACAAAATGAAACACAAAGAAAACTTGAAGAACTTTCCAATCTGGAAGGTGAAAGATTGGAAGCTTACAAACGCCTCCAGACATACCAAGCCCGAATGACACAAGCGTATGATAAACTCGTAAGACAAAGGGTGTTCAAAAAGGGGGACCTTCTCATGGTCAAGGAAAAAGAAGCGATGGCGGACAATTCCAGTGGCAAACTTAAACCCAACTGGCGTGAGCCTTATGTCGTCACAGGAGTTTATGAGAGAGGTGCATACATGGTCATTGACCACAAAGGAGAAAAATCTTTTCCCTCCACTTAATGGTAAACATATGAAATTGTATCATGCACCAGAGCATGAGTTCACCCAACGATCATTGCGAGATGTTTCCTTCCCTGGTAGAATTTTTTTTAAAAAAAAAGAGAGAATGAGACTTAAAATAGAGGTGTCCCGACAGACTTAGCCAATCCCGTCATGCGGATGTCTAGGGGTAAAATGCCTAACACCCGGTTGAGGTGAACACCCGAAAGGACGTCTCAGGTAAAAATGGAAGGCCCTTCGACGTGAAAACCCGTAAGACCCGGAGGAGGTCTCCTCCGATCGCACAGGCCTGGAGGGAGCCCCTCCGGGGTTCCTCTCTCCCCCTCCTGCTCTTTTCAAAAAACAAAAAAAATAGAAAGGAGGCCCCTCCAGGTTTTCAAACCCGGAGGAGGCTCCTCCGCCCCCTCTCTCTCTGTTCTCTCTTCCTAAAATAAAAGGAAAAGGGGGAGGAAAGGAAGAGGAAACTAGGAAGGGCCGTCTTCTCTACTCACAAGCCTGGAGGAGGCTTCCACCAATGCAATAGATCCACAAACCATGAGGAGCTCCCTCCATGTTCCCTTTTCCAAATAGGAGGCCTTGCCAAGAGGGAGGGGGGGACACACACAAGAAGAACTTGAGCTTGGAGCAGCCTTGGAGGAGCACCTGCGTAGGAAGCAAGGGGGGGGGGGGGGGGGCTTCTGTTGAGTATTTGAAGAATTTTAAGAAATTCCCTTGTGTAAAACCCTTAATCTAAGGGTATATATTACATAAATATCCCTATTTGAAGAAATTGAGTTGTATTTCTTTCAATCAAATTTATAGAAACCATGGAAAAACCACATTGATCTCAGAAATGTCCAAAGTTCTGGGAATTTGTTGTTAAATCGTGGGAAAAACCCTGTAGCTTGCAAAATTGCAATTCTACCCCCATACTTTACGAAATTGTAAAAATACTCCAGAGATTATGCAAAAATCTCAAGAGTTCAAAAATTCTTCAAGAAATATTCAAGTTCACCCAAGTGTTCTCAAATTTGATGGAAAAATCGTGCTTATATACAAGAAATTCAGAAACTATAGTTCTACCATGGAAGTTTCGGAAATTGCATAAATGTCCAAAGAGATTATGTGAAAATCTGGGAATTGCATGGAAAGCTTGTCATCTTCAACGTTAACCCCTGGTTTAGGAAAAATCACAAATAAACCCTAGTTTAAGAAAAAAATTAAATAAACTCTAGCCTAGGAGAAATTACAAATATATCCCTACCTTAGGGCATGGGAGTCCGTTCTCGGACTAAATCACCGATGTCACAACGGAGATTGTAAGAGTTAAAAGAATCTTTGGCGGTTAATCAAAAGTGTTCGGACTCATTCTGATGTAAATTAACACTGACTACGGTCGGTGGGAAAAAGTCCAACACACGAACCTTAAATCGTCTGGTAAATCAAACGCACGGAATTAATAATATGTATGCTCATCAATTAACTAAGGGTTTTTTGCATCAAAACCATTGTTAGGTGCGAATTTGCAAAAAAAAAAATCACTCCTGTAAATACATTAGCAGACATATCATTACGTAAATCCTAATTGTGCAAAAATGCCACCACAGTTAAAATCTGTCGACGAAACAACGAATATTCCAAAAATACGGCAATATTCCTATTATCTGGGTGTTAAATGACAAGTATACCCTCAGATAACTCTCTGTGTGTGAGAGTTAGAGAGAGAGGGATCGCTAGATGGGGTTTCTTCCTCCGAGGGCCAGTGCAGACATGAGAGAGAGAGAGCGGCGGGGAGGGGGTGCCAGAGGGGGAGAAGGGAGAGTGAGAGAGTAATACAGAGAGAGGGGGGAGGGGAGGGGGGACGAGATAAGAGGGATAGAGACGGGAGAGAGAGAGAGAGAGAGAGCGGTCGGGAGGGGGTGGGTGCGGGAGGCAGAGAAGGGAGAGTGAGAGAGAGCACCAGGAAGGGGGAGGGGGAGGGTGCCGGAGGGGAGAAGGGAGAGAGAGAGAGGGTGATACAGAGAAAGGGGAGAGGGGAGCCAGCATCCTACCAAGCTGCTACCTTTCATATCAGAACTTTAGCCAAAGTTAGTTTCTCTTCCTCGTCGTCGCCATCGTCCTCTTCATGGTTCTTCTTCTCCTTGTCTCCCTTACAGATGTCTTCACCTATGCATGCCTTCGTCCCCCCGTCTTCGGAACCCGTCTCCCACTCTTCCCCGCCCAAGACCATGACTTGATCGGAAGAGTTACCCCCCTCAAGATCCTCCCCTGCCCCCACAACCACCACATCATCTGCAAGCCCTTGTTCCTCCCCCGCCAGAAAGCTCCCCTTCTCGCGGACGCCGTCACAGAGTGGCTTCGTCAGGCGCTCACCGGTACCGATTAGGGCTTCTGGAACCTCTTCGTTGCTCGGGCATGGGTCTTTCACGTAGCAGCCGTCCTCATCGTCGTCCTCATCGGCAATGATCCGAGATTTGATGTAGTTGGCGGCTTTCAGGAAGGCTTCCTTCCCCCATTGCCCCCACCCCACCAGGTGAGGGATAGAGACGTGCGGGGGAGAGAGAGAGAGAGAGGAGAAGAAGAAGAAGAAGAAGATAGAGAAAGAGCCCCCTTCTTCCTCCCCCCCTCGCCCCCACCCCACCCCACCCCAACCCACCAGGCCTTGTGCGTGTGTGTGAAGGATGTAGAGAGAGAGAGAGAGAAGAAAGTGAGAGACCCTTCTTTCTCCCCCTCTTTCTTCCTCTTCTATCTCACCCTCTGCCCACCCACGCAACCCCCGTTCAGTCTCCCTTCTTCTTTTCCCATCCCCACTTCCTCTCAAGCATCGTCCACTGCCCACTATGAAGGGAGAGGGGGCTCCGGTAACACAGGTGAAGGGGGAGAGGGTCCGGTGGCCATTGTGGAGGGAGAGAGGGCTCGGAAACATTGTGGTGGGGACACCGGATCCACTACCGGGCCCACTACTCAGAGCCGACGCCGCATCGCCCCGACTGTACCGAGCTTATGGCTCGGAGATCTGACTTCCTGAAGACTCGGCTTGTGGCTACGGTAGTATATTGCGTATGTATTTCATTTGTGTGTATTACGTATACGTATTTATGTGTATGTATTCGTCTTCTAGACATGTGTGTATTTTAATCCCACAAAGTGAATAGTGGGTTGGTGGGCTTTGTTTTATTAGGCTAGGACATATGTGCAATTAGGAAAGTTTAAAGGTGTAAGTGTTATAGCCTCCTCCTATATAAAGGGGGCTAAGGGTGTATGTTTTGATATAAATGAAAGCTTAAGAATTGCAATCACGTAAGGGTCATCCCCCTTGTGTTTTCTTCCCTTCCCTCTTTCTCATTTTGTGAGTTTGAGTGTCGCCCGATGTGAGACCGTCCGGCGTGAGGCCGAGCTGCGTGAGATAGCAAGTTATCCGTTCCCGTCCGTGCCGTCAGGTGTTGCCGTCGATCCGTCCTCCGACGCCGTCCGCATCAGATTTGGTATCAGAGCCCAACACGGCGCCTCCGTTAACCCGACGTCCCCGTCGTCTTCCCTTCTCTCTCTCGGTTGTTAGATAGTGAAAAAAAAAGAACAAAAGAAAATAGCAAATCTCGGTTGAAAGAAGAGATTGCAAAAAAAAAGAAACAAAAAAAAGAAAGAAGAGAAGTAGAGAGACCTCGGTTGAAGAAATTTTGGAGGAAAAATTTTTAGAAAAAAAAAGGAAACCTCTCTCTGTTTCCCTCTCTCTCTTTCTCTCTCTCTCTCTCCCGCAAATCTCTCTGTTAATCTCTTTCTCTCCCTCTTTCTGTCTCTCTCTCTCTCTGTCGCACGCGACAGAAGAGCTGCCGACCGCCCGGCGCCAACGAGCTGCCCCGCCTGTGCCAACGAGCGGCCCCGCCTGCCCTGCGACCGCCTCGGCACCCCCGCGCCGCGCGCCTCCGCCCTCCCGCCGCCGCTGCCAACCGCCTCGCCTGCGCGCCCACCCCCCGACCTGTGCGTCCGCTAGACCTGTAAACGGTCGGATACGGAGCGGATAGTGTGATATTTGAATTCGTATCCGATTAATAATCGAATTATCCGATTAGTAATCGAATTATCCGTCGAATATTTTATTCGGATAACAATCGGATAAATACGAATTCGGTTCGAATTTTAAACGAATAATTACTAGGCCTACTTAGGGGGGAGCTGTGTTAGCCGTGTGAGAGCATCATATATTCTTTTCTCAAAAAAATAAAGAAAGAGTGAAGGTTTTTTTTATTTTGAGAGATGTTATCAAAAGATTAGACTTCATCTTAAAAAATAAGAGATAACTTACGAAGTGGGTGTAAGTGAATTTCTTATTTTTAAATTATATTTTGATATCAAAAATAATAAAAAAGAATATTCAAATAATATATTAAGATTTAAGCTAATTATATATAGAATATGTATATCATTAGATTTTTATCTAAGGGTTCATATTCGGTCGGATAATATCCGACACAGATATCTCAATATTTGAATTCGTATCCGATTAATAATCGGATATCTGATATCCGATTAAATTATCCGTCGGATATTTTATTCGGATAATTATCCAATTAAACGAATACGAATTCGAATTCGGTTCGAATTTTAAACGGATAATTGCCGGGCCTAGCGTCCGCAGCGTGCCCACGGCCACCCCCACAGACACCTACCACTCCTCCCGCCTGCCATCTCTCTCTGTCGAGAACCCACCTGCGCCAACCTCCACTGCACAACCGCCACCCCACCGGCCACCGACCACCGTGAACCTCCACCGGCGGGCCTCCTCTCCCCCGTCTCTCTTTCTATCTCATCTCCCTCTCTTCACCTCCACGTCCGCTGGAAGATCCCCCCTGCCTGCAGAACCCGACCACCTCACAGCCGCAGCCCCTCTCTCTTCTCCCGACACCCATCCCTCTCTCACTCTCTCGGCTACCTGTAAGAACACCGCACCCCCTCCACCGGCCGCACACACCAGCGGGACACCTCTCCCAGACCCTCTCCTTCTCCCATTCTCTCAGCCAACCACCGCTGCCACCTCCACGGCACATCCACCTCCTTCCACTCTCTTTCTCCCTCTTGCGAGCCAACCTTTCTCTCCCCTCATCTCTCTGTCGCGACAGAACCCTCCCAGAACCAGAACCTCTCTCCTTGCCAACAACTGGAGCCGCCTCCCCCTCTTTCTTTCTCCCTCCCTCCGGCTCTCACCTAACCGCACACACGACAACCGCCGCGGCTCACCCTGCCAACCCCCACCTCTGGCCTCCCACTCTCCCTTTTCACCATCGCCACCGGACGCCTCTGTTGTGCCCCTTGTGCTTTGATGAGTGTGGTGTTTTAATGATAGTAACATGAATGAGTCACCACATTGAATGATAGCAACATAAATGTTTATAACTGATATACTCTGTGGAAAATGCATATGACTGTGACTGGTATATTATCTGGGGAATGCATGTGTTTTGTCTGCATAAGTCTATTCACTGCATGTGTTCTGTCTGCAAGTCCATACATTGCATTCGCCAAGTCTGTACATCCATCTGCTTGCATTGAGTCTATACATCGCTCACTTGCATGATCATCAAGTATGCACATTGGACTTTTACTCAAGTCTGTACATTGCATCATAGTGTTATGCAGTGTCTTGGTGAAGTCTATACAGACTGTTCATGCATTCAAGTTCAAGTATATACATCGTTCGTCTCATGTAAGTCTATACAGACTGTTCATGCATTCAAGTTCAAGTATATACATCGGTCCGTCTCTGTTAGCGTCTAAGGCTTTGGGCAAAGTCTATACAGACTTCAGCGTCTCATTCTGCGTCTTATAGCATGTCTATACATTGCATCGTGACGTTTATGCTCTAAGTCTATACACTGCATAGCAAGCTCAAAGCCTATACATTGAGCGACTCATTGAGCGTCTCATGCATCATTCTTCTAAGTCCATACATTGGACTGTAGCATGCATTTGGCGAAGGCATCGCAAGTCTAGACAGTGGACCGTCTTTCCCAGCGTCTCAATTGGACTAGTCTGCAACGGCTAAGTCTGCACATTGGACCGTCTTCATTAGAGTCTTTGCCAAGTCCATACATCATCCATCGTCTCATGAAGTCTGTACATCGCATTCACGTTTCACAAAGTCTATACATTATGCATGTTTGAGTTGAAGTCTATACACTGGTTCATATATCAAGTCTGCACATCCCTTACAGCAAGTATATACATTCGTTGTGCATAGTCTTGAGCATATAGGAAGTATGTACATTGTTCAGTGCATTGCATGCATCATGGTTGAAGTCTACACAGTGAGCTGAAGGATGCCTAAGTCTATACGTTGGCTACTGAATGTTATGCAGAGTCTATACATTGCACTGCATTCACATAGTCTATACAAAGCATAGCCTTGCATGAATGAAGTCTGTACATCGTGCATCTAGTGCTTCAAGTCTATACACTGCTGCACGTTGTGTTCTTCGAAGTCTGCACATTGCTTTACACTTCAGTAAGTATGTACAGCCGTTGCCTTCTTACATAAAGTCTGCACATTGCATCGTCTCAACTTGCGTCTCACGTTGCATCCAGCAAGTCTTTCACAAGTCTGTACATCACTGTAGCTGCATCGTCTCATGCAGCGTCTCATTCAAGTCTGTACAGCCGTCTGCATTGGATTTCAAGTCTAGACATTGCACTGTTACATCCACCGTCTCATTCAGCGTCTTAGGCCTGCAAAGTCCATACATTGGTCGGTGGAAAATCTGTACATTGGCTTCAAGACTCTCAAGTCTATACATTCGTTTCTAAGGCAAAGTCTGTACATTGTCTTTGGACCTCAGAGTCTATACAGAGTCTGCATCCTCTAAAGTCTGTACATCCGATTGCCTTTGCTTTGGTCAAGTCTGTACAGCCAGGAAGACTGTTAAGTCTATACATTCCTTCACTGTAGCTGGCACGAGGTGAAGTCTGTACAATGGTCTTAACTTTCCAAGTCTGTACATTGGCCTCCATGCCTCAAGTCTCTACATCGGATTGTTTGGCCAAGTCTGTACAGCCAACGCCTTCATTGATTCCAAGTCTGGACACTGGTCTTCAGGCGTTCCAAGTATGCACATTGATTCAGGTTCTCCAAGTCTATACAATGAAGTCTGAACATTGCATTTGCATTCACAATGTCTTCACACCTGAAGTCTATACATTGTGTCGTTCACATCTGCAAGTCTAGACATTGGAAAGTCTATACACTGCATTGTGCATACTATGATGTCTGTACAGGGTTTATGCTTAAACTGATAATCCGATACTCTGTCTGACAGGGACTGTTCGAGAAGCTCTATGAAGGGCACGTGATCCGAGGATAAGGACAGTGTCCAGATGAGGACACGTGTACTGACAGCCTGCTGGATGCTGCCACGTGGTCCGAATTTTTAGGGCGGGAACTGTGGAAGCCACACGCGCCCTGGCTGCTACTGCTGCTGCTATATATATATGAGTCTTCGTCTTCAGATGAAGTGAGATCGAAAAAGACAGAGCAGAAGCTGTGAAGAAAAAAGGTAGAGTCCCAGTAGCTACTGCTGCTGCTACTGCTGCTGCTATATATATTCTCTTCTCTTCTTTCTCTTCTTCTTCTTCTCTTCTCTTCTCTTTCTTTTTCTCTGGATCGAAGACCTCTCTGCACTTTACCTTTTTTCTTCACAGCTTCTGCTCTGTCTTTTTCGATCTCACTTCATCTGAAGACGAAGACTCATATATATATAGCAGCAGCAGTAGCAGCCAGGGCGCGTGTGGCTTCCACAGTTCCCGCCCTAAAAATTCGGACCACGTGGCAGCATCCAGCAGGCTGTCAGTACACGTGTCCTCATCTGGACACTGTCCTTATCCTCGGATCACGTGCCCTTCATAGAGCTTCTCGAACAGTCCCTGTCAGACAGAGTATCGGATTATCAGTTTAAGCATAAACCCTGTACAGACATCATAGTATGCACAATGCAGTGTATAGACTTTCCAATGTCTAGACTTGCAGATGTGAACGACACAATGTATAGACTTCAGGTGTGAAGACATTGTGAATGCAAATGCAATGTTCAGACTTCATTGTATAGACTTGGAGAACCTGAATCAATGTGCATACTTGGAACGCCTGAAGACCAGTGTCCAGACTTGGAATCAATGAAGGCGTTGGCTGTACAGACTTGGCCAAACAATCCGATGTAGAGACTTGAGGCATGGAGGCCAATGTACAGACTTAGAAAGTTAAGACCATTGTACAGACTTCACCTCGTGCCAGCTACAGTGAAGGAATGTATAGACTTAACAGTCTCCCTGGCTGTACAGACTTGACCAAAGCAAAGGCAATCGGATGTACAGACTTTAGAGGATGCAGACTCTGTATAGACTCTGAGGTCCAAAGACAATGTACAGACTTTGCCTTAGAAACGAATGTATAGACTTGAGAGTCCTGAAGCCAATGTACAGACTATGGACTTTGCAGGCCTAAGACGCTGAATGAGACGGTGGATGTAACAGTGCAATGTCTAGACTTGAAATCCAATGCAGACGGCTGTACAGACTTGAATGAGACGCTGCATGAGACGATGCAGCTACAGTGATGTACAGACTTGTGAAAGACTTGCTGGATGCAACGTGAGAAGCAAGTTGAGACGATGCAATGTGCAGACTTTATGTAAGAAGGCAACGGCTGTACATACTTACTGAAGTGTAAAGCAATGTGCAGACTTCGAAGAACACAACGTGCAGCAGTGTATAGACTTGAAGCACTAGATGCACGATGTACAGACTTCATTCATGCAAGGCTATGCTTTGTATAGACTATGTGAATGCAGTGCAATGTATAGACTCTGCATAACATTCAGTAGCCAACGTATAGACTTAGGCATCCTTCAGCTCACTGTGTAGACTTCAACCATGATGCATGCAATGCACTGAACAATGTACATACTTCCTATATGCTCAAGACTATGCACAACGAATGTATATACTTGCTGTAAGGGATGTGCAGACTTGATATATGAACCAGTGTATAGACTTCAACTCAAACATGCATAATGTATAGACTTTGTGAAACGTGAATGCGATGTACAGACTTCATGAGACGATGGATGATGTATGGACTTGGCAAAGACGCTAATGAAGACGGTCCAATGTGCAGACTTAGCCGTTGCAGACTAGTCCAATTGAGACGCTGGGAAAGATGGTCCACTGTCTAGACTTGCGATGCCTTCGCCAAATGCATGCTACAGTCCAATGTATGGACTTAGAAGAATGATGCATGAGACGCTTAATGAGACGCTCAATGTATAGACTTTGAGCTTGCTATGCAGTGTATAGACTTAGAGCATAAACGCCACGATGCAATGTATAGACATGCTATAAGACGCAGAATGAGACGCTGAAGTCTGTATAGACTTTGCCCAAAGCCTTAGACGCTAACAGAGACGGACCGATGTATATACTTGAACTTGAATGCATGAACAGTCTGTATAGACTTACATGAGACGAACGATGTATATACTTGAACTTGAATGCATGAACAGTCTGTATAGACTTCACCAAGACACTGCATAACACTATGATGCAATGTACAGACTTGAGTAAAAGTCCAATGTGCATACTTGATGATCATGCAAGTGAGCGATGTATAGACTCAATGCAAGCAGATGGATGTACAGACTTGGCGAATGCAATGTATGGACTTGCAGACAGAACACATGCAGTGAATAGACTTATGCAGACAGAACACATGCATTCCCCAGATAATATACCAGTCACAGTCATATGCATTTTCCACAAAGTATATCAGTTATAAACATTCATGTTGCTATCATTCAATGTGGTGACTCATTCATGTTACTATCATTAAAACACCACACTCATCAAAGCACAAGGGGCACAACAATCTCCCCCTTTTTGATGATGGCAACATGATGAGTCCCACTGACTCGTCAAACTATTCTCCCCCTTTGACATAATCAAAAAGAAGGGAAATGGTTTGAGAGACAAATTCAGCATACAAACACAGCACATAAATTCAGAGAATGAGTCATGGTTCATTAAAATGAAGTTCTCTCTTATGACAATGAAACAGCTCTCCCCCTATCAACATGCACGATTGACTACTCTCCCCTTAACTGTAGATAAACCATAACACCCCCTGAAGCACAGGAATGGACTTGAACTTGAATGCATGAACAGTCTGTATAGACTTCACCAAGACACTGCATAACACTATGATGCAATGTACAGACTTGAGTAAAAGTCCAATGTGCATGATGATCATGCAAGTGAACGATGTATAGACTCAATGCAAGCAGATGGATGTACAGACTTGGCGAATGCAATGTATGGACTTGCAGATAGAACACATGCAGTGAATAGACTTATGCAGACAGAACACATGCATTCCCCAGATAATATACCAGTCACAGTCATATGCATTTTCCACAGAGTATATCAGTTATAAACATTCATGTTGCTATCATTCAATGTGGTGACTCATTCATGTTACTATCATTAAAACACCACACTCATCAAAGCACAAGGGGCACAACAATCTCCCCCTTTTTGATGCCTCAACCATCCCGCTCCCCTCTGCCAACCTCCGCCAGCTCCGTGCCCACACCCTCTCCCTCTCCACTGGCCCGATTGGCACAGAGAGACGGTGCCCGCGTTGGCCGCCATCCACCTTCGCCTACGTGGGTGACCAACTGAAAGGTTTGAAAAAAAAAAGGAAATTGTTGAAAAAAAAAGTCAAGAAAGTTGGTACAGTTTGAAAAAAAACGTGTGAAAAAAAAAGTTTGAAAAGAAGAAAAAGTGGTTTGAAAAAAAAAGAGAGAAGTTTGAAAAGAAAAGGAGTAGTTTTGAAAAGTCAAAAAAAAAGGGGAGACTTGAAAGTGTATATAATATATATATCTCTTGGATATATAATATCATATATAAATTTATATTATATCTTTTATATATCTATTATATATAATAGGGATATATATTTGATTTAATAGTCATCTATTTTATATATATACTCTTTGGTTAGCTTATTGATTGTGGCACCCAAGTCCACACAACGACGGCTCGACCCATGTCCGAGTCGCCCGGATGCCGACAGAAGATCCGTAAACTACGGAACGTACGTGCCACTGAGTCTCCCTACGCGGAGAAGATTGGATTAATTTGTTCCCCTGCGTGGTAAAACTTTCAAATTGAGTGGTTTTGTAAATTAAATCCTCCCTGTGCGGAGTGAATTCATTGTAACCACGAAGCTTCGTCGACGCCGTGCGGGCACGCACGTCCCCGCTCTCCTTCGTCTCCGGTCGGAGCTTGACTTCTCAGTCAGCTAGGTACGCGCTCCAAACTTGCTCATTTAGTATCTTTTCAATTGCTGCGCGACGAAGTGAGCGAGAGCCCGATCCATATAGTCCGTCTCCTGAGTGCATCGCTGTGGACGAAAAGAAAGAGCTTGCTTGCGCCCATCCTTAGGCCCTAGACTGCCGCATTAGAGCACCCTAATTGTTAGGAGGTAGTTCCACAACTACTCCGCCTACGGGCGAACAACTTTTTCTGACCGATCCCTTCAAATTGACCCTTTGCATATCAGCTGGGTCCACACCTTGCTAATTGTCGGTCCCAGGATTGCATCATCTAGGTCCGAGCTCGTGCATGCCACGTCGGTCTAGGAATTCATCATGCCGTCTAGAACGCATGGAACAGGAAAGATATATGGCCGATTCTGACCTCATCGCCCAGTTTGAGAAAATAGATGCAATATTTGATGGCACACATGTTGAGTACATGCAGGTAGGAGACATTGCCGAGAGTTCTAGCCAGAAAAGATTGGGTGTAGTTTGTTATATCTCAACTCCCCAGGAGGACGATTGGCGTCGAACCTCCATCTTCCAAACCTACATCATGGTAAACTCTCATCCCTGCAAGGTAATCCTTGACAACGGGAGTTGTATCAATACAGTCTCTTCAGACTTTGTCTCCCGTTTAGGTCTACCTATGCACCCTCATCCAAGGCCATACAACGTGGCTTGGGTCGATGACACTTCTATCCCAGTCACCACCACATGTGTCATTCCTATCCAATTCCAGTCCTATCAAGGACAAATCTTATGTGACGTAATACCTATGAAGGCCGGGAGCGTCATCTTAGGACGACCATGGATCTATGATGTAGATCTCGCTACTTTTGGTCGGTCCCATCAGTGTTCCTTCTCCCACAATGGGAGGACGATTCAATTATACCCGACACCCCCAAAGGTGACCTCGGGTAAGAGTTCCCCCTCCACCCCCACTGGAACCCCCAAAATTCAGGAGAATCCCCAAACTCCCACTGAAGGGAAACCTCCCATTCCCTCTTCTCATGCATCTATCACACCCGTTTTTGAGGCCCCTAAGGTTAGTCATGACCTAGTTAGGCGCCTTGACTCCATGAATGACGGTGAGCTAAACAGAGAGGTTGCTGAGGGTGCCTCTATTTTGGTTGTTGACGTCACCATCACATCTAAGGAGTCCCGAGTCTTAGTCCCAACTGAAGTCTCGACAATACTGCAGGACTCCCAGAGCATCGTCCCCGAGGACTTGCCTTCTCGACTCCCTCCCATGCGTGATGCGCAACACGCTATTGAGCTTGCCCCCGGGTCCACCCTACCCAACCTTCCCCTCGAGTCTAGAATGTCCAAGTCAGCCGAAGAGTTTGCACAGCACGTCAATAGTCTGCATGAGTCAGCTGATTTGCATAGGCGTCACCATAAATTTCAAGAAGGTGACTTGGTTATGGTAGGGGTCCGGCCCGAACGACTCCCCTCGGGAGCCGTTAAAAAGTTACAAGCCCGTAGTGATGGTCCCTTCCCAATCTTACGGAAGATTGGCGCCAATGCCTATGTTGTAGACTTACCTCCCGAATATGGGATTAGCTCTACATTTAATGTGGCAAACCTAGTGGCTTACAAGGAACCCACAACGATTCCTAGTGACCCTTTCGAGCCTTCTCCTCCCATTGAGAGTGAGCCCACCCCTGTGCGTCCTACAGTCTCGAGAGCACTGCGCAAGCGAATTGAGAGGATACTGGATGAGCAGGTGACCACTACACGGAGCAGGGAGTACCAGCACTACCTTGTCCGCTGGCGAGACCGCCCCCCTTCTAATTATTCCTGGATCAGCCGGGACGATCTCCAGCGCCTCGATCCAGATCTGCTGGAGCACTACCAGCGCAGTGTCCCCCCTTACTCGACGGAGTCGAGTTCCAGCCGCCCCGGGAGGGTTGGTGGGGACACCGGATCCACTACCGGGCCCACTACTCGGAGCTGACGCCGCACCGCCCCGACTGCACCGAGCTTATGGCTCGGAGATCCGACTTCCTGAAGACTCGGCTTGTGGCTACGGTAGTATATTGCGTATGTATTTCATTTGTGTGTATTGCGTATACGTATTTGTGTGTATGTATTCGTCTTCTAGACATGTGTGTATTTTAATCTCACAAAGTCAATAGTGGGTTGGTGGGTTTTGTTTTATTAGGCTAGGACATATGTGCAATTAGAAAAGTTTAAAGGTGTAAGTGTTATAGCCTCCTATATAAAGGGGGCTAAGGGTGTATGTTTTGATATAAATGAAAGCTTAAGAATTGCAATCACGTAAGGGTCATCCCCCTTGTGTTTTCTTCCCTTCCCACTTTCTCATTTTGTGAGTTTGAGTGTCGCCCGGTGTGAGACCGTCCGGCGTGAGACCGAGCTGCGTGAGATAGCAAGTTATCCGTTCCCGTCCGTGCCGTCAGGAGTTGTCGTCGATCCGTCCTCCGACGCCGTCCGCGTCACATTGGTGGAGGAGGGAGAAGTTTTCTTTTTTATGTTTTTTAAGTTGAGCGTAATTTGGTCTTTTTATAGGTCCAGTTAAAAATTAACCATGATTAACCTCACGGCTAGTAATGTGCAGTTACGACGATGGCATTTTTGCACAATTAGGATTTACGTAGTGATATGCCTGCTAATGCATTTCTAGGAGTGATTTTTTTGCAAATTCACGCTTAACAATGATTTTGATGCAAAAAACCTATTAACTAAATTTATGCATAGTTATCCAGCAAACGGATATTTAAACAATTAAATTTTCTGCGTCTGAAACAACTCATTTGCAGCAACTAAGGGAATTAGACAATCCTTTATGACTAAAAAGCAGGCCCCACTTATCCAAGCCGAAACAATCAATACAAGACATCTAGACTGAATTGACTTCCTATAGATGTTAATAAACTGAAGGTAAGACAATCCAGCATATACTCTAAAAAAGAGAAACCTGTGATGAGTAGATGTACCAAAAGAATGTGATTTTCCAAATTGCGACTAACAAGAAAAATACTTCAGTTGACTGCTCAGAGAATAAGGTCCATTCATTCGTAGATACGCAAGAAGGGGATAATGTCATGAGAACCTTGCAGAGGATTTTTGTATAGTTTTTGCTTTCGAATGAAGAAACAACACTGCTGCCACATACCCTCCATAACCTTAGGAATTGCAAGTTGTGCTTCACATTCGATGTGATCCTCGGAGGTGCTTGATCAGAACCCTAGAAGCACAGAAATTGTCACATCATGGCAACATAGAGTAGTGGGATGAAAATATGAAATATCCAAATCCTTCACATAAAAGATCATATGCATGATTGTTTTACTTCTACTAGGATAAAGAAATCAGATACATATGTTTGAAAGAGCTGAGAGAAGAACAAAGCTAGCAGAAGAATGCAAAGTTCCAAGCGGCCTAGAGATAAGTTTCATGAAGTGTCTGAAATTGAAGGCACACTGTGCCATCACATCCATAGAAGAATGTTCAAACAGACCAAAAAGAGGACATATATGTATTTTTTGGAGAAAACAACATAAATAGAATATATAAAATGGCCGCCGATTATTTTTGTCCAACATGAAGACATAAACTAAGGAATCACATTTTCCCCCTTTCAAGTGACGAGTCGAACGTTCCAGTGCCTAATCAAGGGCATTCGGTTACCAAATAGCATTCAACTTTCGGTATTCGTGTTCGTTATATCTTCCCACAAGGATTTGAATTGCAAAGCAATGTGGTGGGAACAAATGTGCTCTTCTCTATGTAATAGAAGGTCTGCAAAGAAAGAAAACGAAGAACTCTCTTCTAATTCAAGTCCATCCAGCATTTCGATTGCTAGCTTAAAGACTGCAGGCATCTGAACAGATTGTAGAAAACCGCCAAGTGCCTCAGGGCCAATTCAAATGCGTTTGTATACAGAATGCGCTCATATCTCAGCAAGTTACCATGATTGCCCAGACTGCCCAGCAAAATCTATTTCCCACCAACTAAACAACAGTAGGCCTACAGGGAAAATTAACTATATGTGAATAGAGAGAAAGAGCAGCACCACAGCAGAAGAAACAGAGAAAAATAACTATATGTGAAGAAGACGAGCAAGAAGCTGTGACCTTGTGTCGTTCTGGCTTCTTGCCCCCGGCCACAACGGCGGACGAAGAGGAGGAAGCGGGATAGACGAACGCGGCCTTCATGGGTCTCCCTCCCCTCTGCCCACTGTTCTTCTCCTCTATCTCCGGCGCGATCGCAACGGAAGGGCGCGATCGTTACTGGCGGTCGGAGACGCCCCGTCGTCCGCACAAACCCCGCTCTACCCTTTTTTGGGTTGAACGGACGGAAGAAGGCCCCCACTTCCGTTAAATCCTGTCTCCCTAACCTTAAAAGCACGTAATCTTCTAATCCATTCAAATGGTGTTCCACTGCAACAGAACTAGAATATGTCTCCCCTAACCATCATCCGCCTTCCATCTTCTAATAAGGTAATTCTCCGGTTTTAGAATCAATCAACGGCTTTAAAATCTGAGAATTTCTCTAATTTTAAAAATAAAATTATTTTGTGTAGGTGACTGTAAAATAAAATAACACTTTTTATCGATTGATTATATATCATTTGAAGTGATTTTTTCTCCAATTAAAATCTCCTATGGATATAGATCGTAAAACAAAAAAATAGAATGTTAACGTCAGGTGGGACCGCATAATCTCACTTGCGTTGTTTTACGATCAAACAAATTATAAAACAAGGCAACTACATAGTTTTGACGTATTTTACGACGAAACAAACAGACAATCCCGGTAATAGCATGCAATATAATGCCCTCATGCCACACCCTCTCTCAGCACTTGCCATTCATTAAAAAAACGATTTACTAATATATATATAGGTGGGTGATCTTCATTTGATTCTTTACCTATAGAAATATTTGTAAATATGCCTCTATTTAATATGCGGTTAATATTCCATCTCATCCATAAATTTTAGTTTTTAGCTAAAAATATCTCCGTAAATGAAGTCTCGTACTTAGCACATCATGTTGAAGAGAGAGGGGAAGAGATAGAGGGATAGTTGTACGCAGGGAGAGAAAGAATTCAGGATATAAAAAAATACCCTAGACCTTTTTTTTCAAATGTTACGAGTTAGGATTAAACAGAAAAAATTAACAAAATGCTAATGGACGGTGACATTAGGGGTGTTTGTGTAAATATCATTCAATATGTGAAAAACCTGCCCATGCTATGAAGACGCTATATCATACGTATTTTCTACTAAATAAGTTTAAGAAAATTCCTTGTGCCCCCAGGCCCCCACCCCACCCGAGATGTTAGAAATCCTACTCTCGGAATAAGATTAAGGTCGCATTCGGCATTGAGAGTTGGAGGATTTTCAAATCAAATTATAATGATCGGGAGTTTTTTTTTGGGAGACAATTAGATTAATGCTCAAAAAATATCTATCAATTCAAAAGTTACTTTAAAATTTAGAGAGAGAGAGAGATATATATATATAATAAGATATTTTTGATTCGAATTTTTTAAATAGATTTTTAAAAAATGGCTTTCAATCGTTTAAATTTAAATAGGGTCTACCATGATTCATAAGGCATTAATACCCCACGTCAAAATCCACCTGTTATACGTTCCCAAACGAGGCCACTGTTCAATCGGATAACTCCGAGTGGAGATCTGAAACTGAGATGGATAAGACGGTATAAGAGCCTCGGTTTCTGTTTACATCTGCCCAAGCAAACTCTTTTAGCAGCAGCGGCAGCAGAAGGAGAGAGAGAGAGAGAGAGAGAGAGAGAGAAGTGTGTGATGATGGAAGGGGACGCACTACCACTAGGGGCAGACGAGGAGAGGCGGGTGTGCGTGACGGGGGGCAACGGCTTCATCGGTACCTGGCTGGTGCAGGCGCTGCTGCGGAAGGGTTACTCCGTCACCGCCACCTACCAGCCGGGCACCGACCCCTCCCACCTCCGCGCCCTCCCGGGCGCCGAGGCCCCCGGCCGCCTGGCACTCCGCGCGGCAGACCTCCTCGACGCCGCCGCAATCGCTGCCGCCGTGGAGGGCTGCCGCCGCGGGGTCTTCCATGTGGCCTCGCCTTGCACGCTGGAGGAACCCCGGGACCCGGAGGCGGACCTCCTGGCGCCCGCCGTCCAGGGGACGCTGAACGTGCTGGAGGCCGCGCGCGGGGCCGGGTCGCGGCGGGTCGTCCTCACCTCGTCGATCTCGGCCATGGTGCCCAACCCCCGGTGGGCCCTGGAGCACCCCGGGAGGCCCGTTGACGAGGAGTCGTGGACCGATCTTGACTACTGCAGATCGAGACAGGTCAGCTTCCAAGTCAAACTCGCTCCTTTATCTACATAATGCTACTCTTTAGTAACTTACTACATATTCATATGTATAATTATCAAGTTACAGAGGGTCAGACCTTATGCTCAAGATATCCATTGGAAGATGGAGTTATTGAGGACATAATTTTCTGTCAGCAATTAGTCTTGTCCATCCATTATGTTGGGCAAGTTCATAATTAAAATAGCAAGTAGTTTGCCCAATGCCACTTCTTTATTATGCCATGCTTTCCTGTTTTACTTATAAAAAGTTCTCTTTTTGTGAAGAGGTTGCTTCCAACTTTAAGCTTGTGACCTCTAGATTGATTACAAGGGAACAATTTTATTATTGCGTCAAGACTCCCCCCTCCTTATGCTACATTTATATGCAATTGAAAGAATTTGATACAACTAGAATTTTAGTCTTTGTTGGATTCATCAACGTCTCATGAAAAATAGAGAATCAGGTTTACCGGGAATTATCAAGAAAGCATCCCATGTTCGTATAAGCATAATAACCCATGGGCCTTCATCTCACAACCAAGATTTACTCTACGCACGTCTCATCGTCCATGAATCAACTTATACACATGTTCAATTTAAAAGAGAAATATTGCCAAATAGCAGGTTTCCATATTATTTCATCTAGATTATGATTGGGTATCTTGACAATTCATTTACAAGGATTAGAGAAGGGCTGCTCTTCTTGCTTCTTCAGATTCTTATTTTTGAGATGCTTGTTCAAGGACATTTCACCAAGCTATAATTGTTTGTATGCTTGAACATTTGCTCTAGGGATTAAGGAAGGAATGTTTTGTACAGATTCTTATATTTGGGATGCCATTCAAGAACATTTTTGCAATCCGTGAGGGATAGTTTGTGTGTGCTTGGACATTTGACCTTACCCTATGGTGGCATTTGGCTGCACAAAGTAGTTCTTTGGTAGTTATTGATGACTTACTGAAATCTATATCTGACTGAGGAGTTGAAATGAACACCCCTTAATGTAGATTCAACGTCACACTAGTTGATAGATTATAGATACCATGGTTAGCCCACTTTCAAAAAAGCAAGAAAGATATCATGTTTAGTCTATTTTGCTCATAGTTTCATTTTTCTCTTTTCTGGCATTTTGACAGAAGTGGTATCCAGTTTCAAAGACAATGGCAGAGAAAGCAGCATGGGATTATGCAGAGAAGCATGGTATGGATCTGGTTGCTATTCACCCGTCATCCTGTTTTGGTCCGCTTCTGCAGCCTTGTCTGAATGCCAGCTCCGCAGTGATCCAACAACTCCTGCAAGGTCTTTCTTCAACCCAGTGAACTCTCTCTTTTCAAACTAATATTCTTAGATTTTTACAAAGTTAACTCATTCCCTGCAAAAAAACGTTAGCTGACTGTAATTGTTTATTATCTCAAACAGGGTCAAATGACACTCAGGAGTATCACTGGTTGGGTTGTGTACATGTACAAGATGTTGCTGCTGCTCAAGTGTTGCTATTGGAGACGCCTATTGCATCAGGGAGATACCTGTGCACCAACGGGATCTATCAGTTTAGAGACTTTGCAGAGATTGTGGCCAAGCTGTGTCCTGGATACCCTGTCCATAGGTAATAGCCTTGATATTCAACCACTTAACTTTACTTCACATAGATTTTATGATATGTTTGCCAGGATTATGTAGTTTCAACTTCGATTTTGTTCTCTGGATATTTACACGTCGGGCCACCATTGTAATACACAAAAATGCTCTGTGATGGCTATGTGCATGTAAACCCCCCACCCCAAAAAAATAAACACACACGTACAGCAAAGTGCCAGGGGTACAAGGCTTGCCATATCAATGTAGGGTCCATGTAGCTAGGTTGAAGGTTCCAAGTGTTTTGTGATATTTCCTATTTGGATCGAATCCTTGTGGACAGTGTCAACTGTCTACAGGGCGGAACCGATCAGGCACCCTTGGTAATTTTAGACGGAAGAGGGGATTCTCCAAGGATACATGAGACCAAGGGGCGTTTGGGTATGTGAACCTGTTTGTTGACCAAAGAGACAAAAGGTTATTTAATAATGAGGCAAGTCTCATGGTTCCTCTAATATTTGTCTACAGTCTAGAGAGGAAAGAGGATGTGAGTTTAGTGACGAATACGTGGTCTTCCCTATGTCAACTACTGCCTGAAAAGAAAACTGAAATTCAACTTTAGAATTACCAGTGAGAGAATAAATTGAAGCCAGAACCCAGAACTAAATTGTTTCATGTTGGTTTTGCGCACATTTCCTGAAAAAAAAAAGATTTGTAGAGCATGCACATAAACACTCAATATCCGTAGACCTATAGTTCCCACGTGCGTCCCAGGGAAAACATTTAGGACAATAGATTAATAAAAGGAATAATAAATTTTAAACTCATAGTATTGAGATGGTTAACTTCACTTCTTTGATTTCTTTATCAATACTGAATGTATGGAATCATATGAGAAACAATGGAATGCTAAGGCTGATGTGAACTGTGAACTGGGTCATTTGATCAATCTGGTATTTAGACCGAATATTGGTGTTTGGCCTCTCCACCACCATAGAATATAATTTCTTGTATGTTAATTGATAGACACGCTTGATACATGTTCCTAGTGTCGGGAGGATTTTTGTGCATAGTATCTATTTGGCATGTCTTTTTTTTTTGCATGATATTCTTGTTTCTGAGGAACGGAGTTGGAGACTTCACTTTTATTTGTCTATTCATTTTGGCTTCTTGTAAGGAAAGTAATGGATCTTGCCCCTCTGTGGGTCCAAGATATGATTTTATCCCTTTTGTCTGTTCAATTTTCCATCTCTCTTGGTTTTAGTTCACATCCATGGTTATCCATCATGGAGGTAATTCTATTGTCCTTTGAATCAGAGATCTTATCAGTGTTTTTCCTGCAATGGTTGGTTAGTTCTCTTGAGTCAATGTTAACAGTAAATTTACTAACTTGATTTTTAATATATTCCTTTATTACGGAAATAAGTCATGGTAGCCATGCGAGTGATGGCTCCCAAACTTAACAGGTTTATCTTTCACTTATGGGGCACCAGATTATGTTTTCGATGGGTGCACTTCGACTTGAAGAGTGATGCAATGAATTTTTTCCATTATGTTCAGAAGATTAAGCATATTGACAACCTTTATTCTTGTTACTCTTAGTTGATCTTTAAGAATTAGTATGGTTGGTCTGATTCTCCTTTTCATTTTTTTTTTGAATGAGGAAAACATATCTATATCTAGCTCACCTGTCATCATGATCTTATATGATTCCTAATAGGCTGATTGTTAAGACTTAAGATAGGCCCACAATAACAAATCGTAGAGAAATCTTGTCAATGTCTTGATTTATTTTTATCATGTGCTTCTGCAACATGACATCTTGTTTTCACCATTTTAAAATGCCAAAAGGTACTGACAAAAAATTACTTTCCGGATTAGTTTTGAAGCACTCCAAGTTATGTGCTTTGTATCATTGAGCAACTGTGCTTTTTCAACTATGATTAATATATCCATTGTACACTCCTTGTATACGTGAATGTGGTGGTCATTGGTTACTGTGACTGCATAACTGTTATTTTTTCTTGTTTTGGTTCAATCTTGTCCAGCAATTCTTTTATGTTGCTTTTGTTTTTGGTGCATAATTACTGATACCGATTGCAACAGGTTTTCTGAGGAAACTCAACCGGGTCTTGTAGGGTGCCAACATGCTGCAAAGAGGCTTATCAATTTGGGCCTGGTTTTTACACCCATTGAAGAGGCAATAAAAGACAGCGTCGCAAGCCTAAAAGAAAAAGGCTTCCTTGCTGAACCAGACGTTGTTAACGTTGGCAAGGCTTTCACAGCCTGATTATATTAGATTTTCACCACGTTTATGATGCTATTAGATGCTCAAATTTCAGTATTTTAGCTGTCCAATCTTTGTATCTTCTCTTATCTATCATTTCATCGCTTTCAATCTTTGTAAGGCCCTTTTCCTAAAGTCAGTCCTGTATTTTTCTTTTCACCAAGAAATCATGCTCTTTACCTGATAAAGATTGGCATCTTGTTGCCGGAAGATGCCGTGAATTTGTCCATTAAAGTTCTGTGGTCTCTGTCGCCCCTTCTTTCATTTAATGGTATCAATTGAATGGCATCTTTAACCAAGATAGCACCCAACTGTTTGCTTGGCAGGGAACCCTCCTCAGCAAGGGACCTCAGCCTGCATCCAAGCTTTGTGCATATAATGCTAAAAATGAAATCACCGTGCATCCCCTTTGTTGAAGTAATGCCTCCCGTGAAAAGGGGTTGGGTCTTCAATGTTTCAGGTTCAGGTGTATGTTTCCAGTTTTACCTGAGCTGTGTGCTCATCAGTTAGCAGCCACTAAACCCTGCAAGCCAGCAGCAATCATTAGACATGACTCAGCATGCAGCATCCAGCTCATAACGGGGAGATGTGAGGTTAGTTCTCATGATCATCACCCCCTCTCCCCCACTTTGCATATGTATCTTTCTGTGCCAGGACCTTGTCCAGAGGTTGTGGATGAGTAACAGGAAGCATGGAGGTCCCACCCCAACATGCATGGCACGGGGGGCATATGCCTGCTTGAATTGGGCTCCGCAGCCTGCAGTTGCCCGCACCCCACTCCCCCCTCAGCCGATCGAGGCAGACCCCATGCCACTGCTGCTTGTTATCTCGTCTTGCATTAACACATCCAACCCCAAAACCCCGTTCTTTTCTTCTCCTCCTCACACACGCCATGTGTTTCAACTGCTGCTCACCTGCCATGTTCACCTTTAAAGAAAAGAATCTTCCTTTCTGTGTGTTCAGAGAGGAGGGAGAAGAGAAAAAGGGGAGGGGGAAAGGCACGTGCCTCCCCAATCATGGAGGGTTCTTCCACTGCCATTACATGTGCGTTTCATCAGTACGTTCCCTTCCTGGCCCCCCTCCTCCCCTTCTAAAACACTTCTCTTTCCCTTGGAACTTGCTCATAAATTGCTCGCTCCCTCTCCCTTCTGCGTGCTTCTCTCTGCATGCCATACCACCAGGAAGTTGTTTCTGCTTGCTAGAATGAGCTCTGCCACCGCCACCGCGTGTACCACCCGTTCCTGGTAACGTCTTTGTTCCGAACAGCCAGCTTCCTGCGCACTCAAAAGTCCTTTTTAATCCTCTTCTTCTCCCTCCCTCCCTCTGGGTTCTGTTTGAAAGGTCCATCAGTGAGGACTCTCTGAGAAGGTACGTGTCCTACGCGAGTGAGAGCTGCATCCAGGAGCTGCTCTCTGCCTCGGAATCCAACAGGATTGGAGGCAACGATGGCTGGAAAGTTCTCACTCTCGAGGACGGGCTGGAGATATCCAAGCGGTGCTCGGGCTCGCTCCACGTGTTCCGCAGCCGGTGGCTGCTCCGCTCGGTCTCCCCGCAACAGTTCATGACTGTGGCCAACGCCATTGATGCAGCCAAGGTTAGCTCTCTTAACGAGTCTCACCACACCCTACTCATAATTCTGCACCTCGTAGTCGTGTCACCGGTAGAGCTACGTATTTGCACATTCCTTTGTGAAATTAAGGCTTCAAATCATAAATTATGACGGGTGTGATCTTGGGTAATTGAGAGAGGCATGAAATTGGAGGTGGTTGGCGCCACCTTGACTTGAAGAAGGTTGGTTGTTAAACTTCGAGAAAAGCTTAGTTCGCTAGATCTCGCCGGTTCTAGATTAATGGGGTGTGCGTTGAAAGAAAATCTCCATAGCATTCTATTCAGTATGGCGGGTTACCTGTAAGAATTGCATGGTTTTCTCGCGGTAGGGGGATCAGAATCTAGTGAGCTGTAGTCATAGGAAGTCTACTCCGGCACCTCTTCTGAGCTGATGAAAGGGAAGCGTAATTTTAATTTGGAGTTAATTTAAAATGAGCAAATTTTAAGAGAATCAGCCTTTTCAAAGGTGAAGGCCATGTTCAATGCATGTTAATTCTCACAACCTAACACAGTACACTAGAATATCTGCAAAACAATAACTCATGGTTTTGAAACTGAACACTAGCTAGGAAATCTTTAATTCACTTATTAAATGTTTTGTTTGTTTCATCAGAAAATATTTATTATAAAATCATTTGAGTTTATTATTTTTCGGTTCTCCGTTTGACTATAAAACAGCGATTTACTTGAGCTGACGTGATATTAAAACCATACTGTCTTGTTTTAGTCTAGGGTTTGTATACATCCATCGAAAACTAAAATAGGAGAAAAAATAAGTTGAAATTATAACAAGCTAATAAATAATCTTATTTTACTGTCGCCCAAATAGACTACTCTCAATTATAAAATAGAAAATACACTAATTCTAAAATTAGAGATTTTAAAACCAAAAAATTATATCGAAACGAACAACACCCTAAGAGTCACTTTGGTAACGGGTTAAACTGGGTTAGGGTGGGTTAACTGGGGTCGGGTAAGTTACTCCTTGTTTGATAGTTTTTTTCTTAACCCGGGTCGGATAGGGTTAAAGTGGATTAACTCATTCCTAGAAAATAGGTGGAATGAGTTAATCTACCCGGGTTAGGGTTAGGGGTGGGGTGGGCTAACCCGGGTAAGCCACCCGCCCTTAACCTAAGCCGTTATCAAAGTGGCCCTAAGAGTCATTTTGGTAACGGGTTGAGTTAAGGGCGGGTGGCCCACTCGCCCTTAACCCAACCCGTTATCAAAGTGGCCTTAACCCGGGTGGAGTAACTCATTTCACCTATTTAAGTAGAATGAGTTAATCCACTTTAACCCTATCCGACCCGGGTTAAGGAAAAAAGTATCAAACAGAGAGTAAATCATCCGACTTCGGTTAATCCACCTTAACCCTAATTGAATAAATTAAATATGGGTTCCAAACTCTGTATGTCCAGGTCAATTGACTGATTTGGCCGGACGTGGCTGGAAGTTGCAAAGTTTGGCAAGCCCTTACACAAGAATATTATTTATTTTGATCGTGTGCTGTGTGGGAACATGGGATGCTTGGAAGCCCCATCCATGTGTTGTGTAACAATTTGTTTTGCAGTGCATGTGCACATCCATTAATTAATTTCCTTCCAGGACAAGTTCTACTGATGCCCCTGGCAGGCAGAACAGCGATCGTTCACGTACCCACGGTTCATTTGCCTTAAATTTTCCTTCATTCCCGATGGGTTTCTCCATCCCAGTGGTACGTACGTCGTACGTGCTGTAATACCACCTGTAGGATGTGGCGCCATTATTAATCCACTGGGAACAACATGCAGTTCCCAAGCCCGCGTGAGGCTGACTGATCTTTGTCCTCACGATCGATGTTAGCTCATGTGTCCATATATGTGCATCTCTCATTGTCTTCTCCGTGACCGTTCTGCAATATAAGACATGATCGGGTAAGATTGATGTGTACCTTTCATCGTAAACGAGACAAATATTTTAATTAGTCGTATGCAATTCTCTTTGGCACACGCATGGTTATGGTAAACGCTGTCACCAATTTTGAGAGCTTGGGTACTAATGGGGATGTACTCCACCACCCCTCCTCTCTCTCATCATCAAGTTCTTCTGCACCCTAACATATATATACATATATATATATTGTTCACTTGATATCACTGTCTTGTTCCAGCAATGGGACCCCCACCTCGTGGAGGCCAACTACATAAAGGACCTCAATGACAACCTCAGCATCATCCGCTTGAGGTTTGGCGACGCCTCCAAGCCTCTCTTCAAGAACAGGGAGTTCATCGTGTACGAGCGTCGGGAGACCATGGATGATGGCACCCTTGTAAGCACGACAACAACAAGGATTAATAGAATGTTGATGGGAGAACTACTTAATAAAATGTTTTCTGTCTGTCTTAATCTGGCTCCCAAGGATTAGAATTATACTGATGCGCGCAGTATATACCCGGTGTTCTAGGTGGTTGCAGTGGCGTCACTGCCGAAGGAAATTGCTGCAGGGTTGCAACCCAAGAAGAACAACTCCATCCGAGGCTTGTTGCTGCAGTCTGGATGGGTGGTGGAGAAGATGGAGGACGATTCCTGCATGGTGACCTACGTTGTTCAGGTAATGATCTCTCTGCACCACAAAGCAAGATCTGGACCAGTTAATTAAAATACTCGATCGGAAAAACTTATTCTAACCAGTTTGGATCCGATATCATATGTACAGACGATGCATGCATTAAAGTCTCGATTTGTCTCTGATTTCCTTCTGTTCCTTTCCAGCTGGATCCTGCCGGGTGGTTGCCCAAGTGCTTTGTGAATCGCCTGAACACGAAGCTGGTGATGATCATCGACAACCTGAAGAAAATGGCGCAGGCTTGTCCAGTGAATGGTGGCATCTGAATTGTTTAACAGGAAAAAGAAACAGGGAAAGTAATATTTTAAGGCATGCATAGATGTTCGTACAGGTTTTGTAAATGATGGTATAAGTGATCGTTCAAAGATATATATTACAGCAAGAATCCGGCCTAGATCAGCCACTACTAGTACTCCAGTGGTGATACTTCAGTTTTGCCTGCAATATTAAGTGAATTATCTTAGAAAATGAGAGATATTAACTGCTTCCCACTCAAATCGAAGTCCTAGCAACTTAAATATATCAACTGGTCTGCAGTCTCGCCTTGAAGCAGCTCGCAAATGGAGAGCTGGTCGGTATATATCAATTTTTTTTAATTTGCTGCATATCATGCTCATTGCTAAAGGACGTGTGAGGCTGCAGGTAGTGAATAATGAGGCCCGGCAGTCACATGCGCATGCAAGCACATGCACATGCATGGAGGCCACCGGGCCAGTCATGGGAACTTGTTGCGCGATTATAATCTATTCAAGTTTAGACGAAGCAACAGTACTTAGACCTTTTTTCGATGTGTAATGCTTGATTCGTTTATTTAACTTAAATTATTAAGTTGATCCATTAGAATTTATCATAGATTGAAAACTCTCTCATAAATGAGTTTCCCGTAAATCAACTTAATTGGAGTTGTTTTATATATAATGGAGTCTGGACAGTGGAGACATCCTCTTACGTTATTAGATTGAGATAAAGACGGATTTACATAAGCCCCATTGTGTTTATACGGTAAATGAGTTTATAAATCTTCCGTACTTGCATAGTTGCATCTAAACAGCCCCCTTGATCGTTTTGACCTCAAGCCTATACCTATGTAGCCTTGTATTGAGTGTTGATCTCTGTGAACTAGTGCATTACATACATCCAGCTAGCGAACAGAGAGAAGCCACAATCTCTGGCAGCTTGCCCAATGGATCGCAATCATCTGCTTGCCAGACGCAATTTCTCTGACCCTATCAGCTGCTTCCAGTTGCATCCCAAACCTAGAATATTTCTGTGATTATAGAACAACAAATGATGGCTGAGAGGAAGAATGATCCTTAATGGGTCTTAGGTAGTTGGCCCATGCGATGTCTAGAGGGCATTTTGCATTTGTAATCGGGCCATGGCCATTCAGCTTGCAATTCTTTGAACGGTGGACTGGACCTCACGACCGTTGAAGGAAGAAAATCCTTTGTGCGTGTGTGTGTGTGTGTGTGTGGAGAAAAGTCTTATCCTTT